>NW_027019541.1:9389931-9446211 GCF_013076305.1 Rhopilema esculentum
TGCAGTAGAACGGATCGTAACATGTCATTAAAACTACGTGTATTGCGTTCAGCGAACCCTTTGCCTTGCAACGATCGCCGCTTTTCGGTACCTAAGATATTACAAGTCTGTTTGATTGTAGTGCCATCAACATAAAGAGCCTTCGTCACTGAGCATGAAAAATGGAGATCCATGGATATAGATCCAATGTGACAACAACGTATTAGCAATAATAAGAGCCGTCTGATCTTTAAGTGGTACAGCTTCAATGTATTTTGAGAAAACGTCACCGATAGGGAGAAAATATTGAAAACCGTGATTATCCTTAGGCATAAAAGCGATATCAATTGCGATAAATTGCATTGGTGCTTCAGGAATTGCCATGGGAGTAAGGGTGCTTTAGGCGGAGACGAATCACATTTAGTCTGTTGACAAATCAGACACTGAGATACAAAATTATGTACATAGTCATACATATTTGGCCAAAAAAATCTGTCTTCAAGCAGCGAGTATGTTTTATCTGTTACGAGATGGGCCATTTGATGTATCTCGGTCACTGTGAATTTTCTTACTGAGACTGGCACTACAGGTCGAGCGGATTTTGTAACAGTGTCATTCTCGACCCGAAGTTGATTTCTAACACGTCACTGAGTCTACCCTGAACTACAGTTTCTCCATTTTCGATGAGTCTTTTAGTTTTACTTATCACAGGGTCTGTACTTTGCTCCTGTTTTAATTGGTCAACAAAAGCGGAACTGTCACTATTTGTAGCGAAAACCTAGTCGTCGGAGAGTGAGTTTGGTTGATTTGGGCACAGAATAGAAATATTTCTTTCTATTCTGTGATTTGGGTTGGCAGCTGGGTTACGAGACAAAAAATCGGTTTTTACATTGTCCTTTCCTCGAACGTTTTACACGGTATGATTATATTCCTCTAACTTAGCTATCCAGGGTCTAGATTTGCCGAGTGGTAAAGCCTGGTTTTCACTAAAGTCATGAGGATCGTATCGATCACAAGAAACATAATTTTTAAGTCCGTGTCGCTTATGTTTCTTAAAATCCAAATGAAAACGCCATCGTTAAAATGTCTTAAGGATCGTAAGATTTGAAAATCCTTTGTTCTCATAATGTCATAAGCGTCATAAGTATCGTAAAAGTAGTGAGATTTCTTATGATTTGAAAGGGCGCTCTTCTCCCCGCCACTTGTTTGCATGAATCCAGCATGGCTGCTACGAATCTGCGTTTGTTCCTGGCAGTGTATATTCTAATCAAAAGATGAAGGCATCGAAGAAATGCACGTTAAAAAAATACGAGGAAAGAAAAGGAGCTCTGAGCAAGGTGTTTTGCCAACTTGTAGTTTTTCGAAGACTAGTCTTACAAGCAGCTGAATTTCACGATAGATAGTCTTTCCGCGCGAGATAGATCCATTTTGTATACAGAAAATAAATTTCATGTTAAAGGGCCTCTCCAGCCAAAATTTTTTTTTTTATTGACCAAAAAGTTAGCATCTGGTGCGTGTATTATGGTAAAGTTGTTGTTTTTGCAAAACCGAGAAACCGAGAAGTGGGCGACCAAAAACAAATTGATGTTAGAGGGGAACGACTTTGTCGGTTTTATTTCACTGCGTTTGCACCCAGGGGCAGTAAAAGACAAGAAACTCGAAACTGGGCAAGGTTTTATAGCTCAAAATCCGTCCACAGAAAATATAATGAGCGTTTTGAAAAAAAACAAAAGAAAAATTTACTTGAGCAAACGAAAACTATATTTACAAAGAATTATTTCCAAACAAAAGAAATTAAAGCTTTGACAAAGTCAGAGTAAAGTCCAATTTTTAACATCACTTAAAAAGTTTTACTTCAAATGAAAAAGGTTACAAATCGTGATCCAAATGGTGGTCCAAAGACCAGAGAATCATTAATTATAAGAGGTTTCCAGGCCTAATACGAAATTCCACAAGTATTCGTTGGCCAAATGTATGGATCCATTTCAAGGAGGCTTTTTGCGGTTTCATAAGTTTGCGGCTACCCGTCAAATTATTGAAATTTGAAACTGTTAAAAGACGTTTTCTACTGTTATTTTTAAAACAAATGCTCTAAATAGATTGAAGTTTAGATTGGTGGTTGTTTTGCTTTCGACCAATTGCCGTTGGCCTTTTAAAAACAGAATTAATTTGCATAACAATAGCTTTCGATCATTCATGCGCCATTTCTTCTCCTTCGAGGTGATGCAATACTTTTGATACCCTAGTTTATATTGTACTTTTAATTACATTTGATGTAACTTTCAACAATCTCACTCTATCTTGATGATTATTTTGTGAAGTGAAGTATTTTTATGTTTCTAATGTTTAAAAGACAAGAACTGAAAAATAAAATAAAATGCAAAGGTTAGAGGCAAAATATGTACTATAGGTACAACTGCACTTTGACTACCCACTTCTTCGTCTCGTGGTCAGAAGTTGAATTGAATTACAAACTTTTCAATCTAGCCTGGTTTCTGAAACAATCGAACGTTGGAAGTTCAGCCAGTTCAGCCAGTCAAAGGTAATGTGTCCAGCTATAGCAAGCGACTCTGCAGGGGTTTTTAGAAACATGTGATTTTTCATGTCATCGTCCCAGCCATTACAGTCATTCTGTTTATCTAACCTGCTGCGAGGTTAGCTTTTCATGTGGGCAGTTTTGCATCCCAAGAATACTAACCAATCGCAAGCCGTTATTTTGATGGGTGGCTTGACAAGTTGGGTATGCGCAGTCCTTTTATATGGACACCAGTGGCGTGGTGGCAGAGGGGGCCAGGGGAGCCATGCCCCCCCCTAAATAGGGGCGCAAATGGAGATAAGAAGGCGCCAAAATTGTTTGCTTGTAATAATTGACTAGGAACATCAAAATTGATCGTACACGGGTAGAACACTTCGCTGTAACTTGCTGTGAACAATCTAATAAAACGTGTGATTCTACAATCGAAGCACGTTGCGCTGCCATGACCCAATCAATATTTGTGTCATATTTTTTCGTGTTTTCAAGATTTTACGTATGCCAAACATGTTTTCTATTAGTTTGCACTCCGAACGCAAAAAAGTCTGATGGTACGCCACAGATCTTCGGGCCTAAGTACATTGAATACCCCTGGCAATCAATACAGCAACTTCTTAGTTATTAACATCGTTGTGAACCAAAGGTCGCCATTTATTTCTTTATCCAACGCATGAGTCCTCCCCTCCCAAATTTTTTCTAAAAATCAAAAATCGATGTTTTTCTGAGCACCGTCGAGCTGTCTATTCTGAGCGGTGTAGTAATTTGTTAAATTTTAGCCTGGGAGATGCATTTTCCATCCTAGAAGGCTTGATTTCCAAAATTTTCTTTAGCGTCGGACCCAACCATGGTGGATCCTCCTTTGTAACTAAACTTGATCCTTAGCGCGCTGCCTCTGTCCGATTCAATAGTGTGATTCAATGCTTGAAACTTTCAAGTTTTTGAAAGACTACTACTATTTAAAAACTATTAAAGAATAACAAACTTGAGGCCATATTTGTATATCATACATCATGTATACGATGACACTAGGCTGATAAAATCGCCCACAAGCAGTGGCGAAATGGACTAAGGTTACTTTTGGTTAAAAAAACTAAGGAACCCGAAACAAAAGTTTGCTCTACGTTATTTTACTCTGAAGCTTGTATTCTGGATATAATAAACGAGTAGCCTGTATGAAACATTAGTGTAATTGAATATAATGTCTTTTGATTAGTATTTTATGTTATCCCTACAGTATTTTTTCCTCGAAAATAGGCCGACTGTGGAAAATAAGCCAATTCAAAGTAGCCTGATATTTTTCCGAACCACGATCGGAAGGTCAAGTGTTAGGGTTACATAAATTATCCATTCATATTCGTATTTTAAGTCAAAATATATTCATGCAACTTTGTATTCAAGTTGCAAAAATCGATTTCCCTTCTAGAAACACATGCTTTTACATAACCACGATATATAGATAGGGCGCAAAAATTGACTTGGCCACCCCAGGGAAAACATAGCCACCCCGCCACTGATGGACACATTACCTTTAAGGATTCACTCTCGTACAATTACAGCTGAACATCAGTTTCAATTTGGATGACTTCGTTCTTTGAATTATTTTGGTGTCTGTTTTGTTGAAACTTGTTTGCAGGAATCATTTTCACACAATCACGCCGTGAGAAATGCTGATCACAGGTCACGCGCGAATGTCTGTCTACTCAAGCATGCGTAACATATTTTTTACTATGCTTTTATTGCCTGGGCAATACTCTATCGATTCGACAGTTATTGGAGGAGGATGGCTTAAAATGCAAACCCGATCAACGTCAGTAGAACGTGGAATTCGACGGTTTTCGAACCTTTTGTCTAAGTTTCGAATCTTCCTTAGTTTCGAAAAAACTACAAGAAGTTGCCTGGTAGTGGTAGGATTAGATGTCTTTTCAATTCCAGAAGGATGAAAGCATGATCACTTGACGTTGCCCTTTCCAAAAGAAAATCTGAAACAAGAGCAGACGAGGCTGGTAGTATATTCGCTACAAGGTATGCTACATATGTTCGATTTGATTTCAAATAATGGTTGTAATTGCTCTAAGCATTTTGAATAGGTTGGTCCGGCTGCTAAGTCAATAGGATAAGGAATGCCTTAACGGAATAGCAAGGTTATGCTGGCCTATAAAGGTTATGCTTGTCAATTTTTTTAGAGATGCCCAAACGAATTCAATTCTTTAGATTCACGTTTGCATAGCAAAAAATTACAAAATGTTTACAAAATCAAACCCTTACGTTTCAAATAACGTAATCAGCGAAAACGTAACAATTTCATCAAGGTAATTTTTCTCAAGCTACTTTCAAAATTGCGTAGCCCTTAAGAAGAGGCGATTAACTTTTGCTATGAGAGAGCATTTTATTCTTATAAGGCTGGAAAATTTGTATTTTTTTACTATTTTAGTTATTTTTTTGCTTATGTTTCTAAATTAAGCTTCTCTTTACATGGCAGTATAATGTCTAATTACTTTATCGGTATGCCAACCAATTTTTTACCAATTTTGTAGGGAAAATTTCTTTCCACACCATAAAAGCTGCACCAAAAGGCAGCCAACAATTGATTCAATTTCAGGAAATCTACTCGCGTTTCTTCACAGAAAGCAATTTGCGAGCGCTTCTCGAAACTTAATTTTTGACTTTTAAGTACTTTCATGTTTACGTCTCAAAGGCTAAATAATTCTAACGGTTATGTTTTTCTTATTTTTTGTACACTCCCCTCACAAAAGTATTGCACCACCTTGTTCAAAATGGCGGCATTTTTTGTCAATATTTTTATAATACAAAACATTTGAATGCATGAATTGGGTGAAATAGGCATATTTTATATCAAATTTCGGCGGGAAAAGTTTGCAAATTTTGCTGACGCCATAGAAAACCTAGTTAGAAATGTAAATTTTACGCAAAAACAATATTGTTTGAAAAAGTGTAGACCACGCCAAAGGGATAAAATTTGTCAAATGAGATGCGAGTCCCTACAATATTTTTACAGGAAAGTGGTCTTTAGTTTTTGAAAAATTGTTGAACATGTTAGATGCAGCCACACAACAGCTTCAATGAATAAAAAAAGGTTTCTCAAGAGTGCTTCAGTAGTAATAAACGGAGAAGTTGGTTAATAAAAAAAATTGACGTTAGAGGGGTAGCGATTTTGTCTGTTTTATTTCACCATGTGTAACGTGTGCATGTGTGCATGTGATGTCATGTTCGAAGGCACATCTGTAGAATCATGAGTTTTCTAATGGTGTCATTAGGCAATGCTAGTTAATGACGTATTGCTTGTGCTCGTCATGTGATGACATGTCACGTTTATCAATAAATTGGAAAACCGTGATTGTTCGAAGATTAGAGAATCGGAATATGCACTAGAGACACGTCTGTTTCTGTTGTCCGTTCTGCCCGGTCATAACAAATTGGTGACAGAGGTAAAAGCAATGGCGAGTAGCATTTTGCCGGAAAAGTTTGATTCTGGTGATTTCCCGAATTGGCTTCGCCAATTTAATTGTTGTGCCTCCGCTAATGGCTGGACAGACGACCAAAAGTTGCAAAAGCTGCCGGCATTTTTGCGAGGGTTGGCGGCTACGTATTTTCATACATTATCCGATGATGAAAAAGATACGTTTGCACATTTAGCAACCAGTCTCCAGACTGCCTTGTGTCCTGCTGTCGGACGAGAAGGCTATTTTCGAGAATTTGAAGATCGTGTTTTGCGTAGTGGTGAGGATCCTAGTGTTTTTCTGTGGTCTCTTCAGGAATTGCTGAAAAAGGCGGATCCGACTTTGGAAAAAGCTGCCACTTCTGCCTTGTTATCCCGACAATTTATGAAGGGACTTCCCAATACCATTCGTTATAAACTTCTTGAACATAACCCGACCCCGAAGTTGGATGATATGCTCTCCTTTTCCAAACAGTTTCTGGCGATAAGTGACAATCATGGACCTCACCCTGGTTTGTTTGCAGCCACAGATGTCGTCCCTTCACCGACATCTATTGAGGGACGGCTGGACAAGCTAACAGCTGCAGTAGAGGAGCTGAAAATGAACAATAGTTTGTACGTAGCCACTGTTCAAAAAAAAGAACCGACCTCCCAATTTGCTGGACGTCAACAGCCAGTACGCCGTGTGACATGTTACTTTTGTTCTAAAGAGGGTCACATAGCAAGAAATTGCCCCCTAAAACGCACAAGCAGGGAACAAGGACCCATTGATGGTTCGTTCAAATGCCAGATGTGCAATGGCTCGGGACATATTGCTTCGCAATGTGCGAATAACTGGGTTGTTGACAATCCGAATACTAAGGAAGGTAATCGTGTTGCTAATGTAAAAAATATTCCGAACCGATTTGTGTCGACTTTAAACTCCAAAGGGGTGGCCCAATAGAAGGCTGGGATGGTCACCCCGGATTATATATAATTGGAGACAGTACTGTTTGTAGTAATCAACAGTCTATCCAGTCTCTTACCCAGCCCTTTGTTAAGTGTTTGTTAAATGGGTTGCAGGTCGAAGCTTTAATTGATACTGGATCTGCAAAGTCCTTTTTGAGTAAATCTGTTTATGCTGCTATTGTAGAACAAAAGTTAAACAAGCTTGAGGGGGGAGATGTAGGAACTTTCAGCAGTACTGCCTCCGATCGGTGCATTTCCGTGACAGGTCAAGCCCTGCATATAACAGGAGTTTTCGAGGGTAGTGTTACTTTACATGACAGTAGTGTTTCTTACTTTCATCGATTTGTTGTTTGCGATAATATATTATCACCGTTGCAATGTATTTTGGGTTGGGATTTTATTCAAGCAAATCGATTGCAACTAGTTAATGATGGAAGAATTTATTATTTATCTGGTCCACATGGAAATTTACCCTTAACCCCTGTTTATGAAAACAGTAAAGGGTCTTCCGAAACTTTATTTCAGTCATCTACTTTAGGCCCAGTACCTGTTAAATTAACTAGTGCTATAGTTGTGCCTCCAATGTCAGAACTTGTCATCAAGTGCAGTATTTCAAGAAGTTCCAAAAATTTGGTAGGTATGATAACATCGAATTGTGACCCATCCTCCCTTCCCACAGTCCATGTTGCTCATGTAGTTTGCTCTGCTAACAATCGTGTTGTACCTGTTCGACTTTTAAATAATCATACTAAAGAAGTTGAGCTTCAAGCAGGGCAAAAGATTGCTGAATTTTGCCCCCTTGTTAGTCAAGGAGTTGAACTGGGCACCTCGAGTTGTAGTGCTGCGACATTTAGTAGTGGTGATAAGTCTCACGAAGAGCTCGCCGCGGCAATAAGTTCCTCTCTATTGCCTGAGCAAAAGGCTTCCATTCTGGATGTGCTATACCGGTATTCAGAGGTATTTGAGGATACTTTAGGCCATTCTTCTGTTGTTACTCATTCTATTGACACGGGGAATGCAGCCCCTATTCGCCAGCACCCCCGACGTCTTCCATTTGCATACAGGGAAGATGCTCAACAGCAAATCGCGAATATGTTAAAACAAGGGGTTATTAAGCCAAGTACTAGTGCATGGGCATCCCCAATTGTTATGGTTAAGAAGAAAGACGGTAGTTATCGATTTTGTATTGACTATAGACGCCTTAATGCAGTCACTCAGCGAGATGCACGCCCTCTACCACGAGTCGATGACCTTTTAGACTCTCTTCAGGGTTATAAGTACTTTAGTACTTTAGATCTACGCTCAGGGTATTGGCAGCTTGATGTCAACCCGAAAGATAGGCATAAGACAGCTTTCGTTACTCCTCAAGGATTGTGGGAATTCGTTCGCCTCCCTTTTGGATTGTGTGGAGCTCCGTCAACGTTTGACCGAGCCATGAAAATTATAATGTCAGGGTTAAATTACGAAAGTTGTCTGTGTTATTTTGACGATATAATTATTCCGTCAATAGATATAAATCAACACTGCGAGCGTTTAGAATTGGTTTTAGAGAGACTACAAAAGGCAAACTTAAGAGTTAAAGCTTCTAAATGTCTTTTTGGTGCAGATAAGGTTGTTTATCTAGGTCATACTGTTTCTGCGGAGGGAATTCATACTGAACCGGGCAAAATTGAAGCAGTTCAAAAAATGTGCCCCCCAAATAATGTGGAACAAGTGAGATCCTTTCTTGGATTGGCTGGGTATTACAGAAAATTTATTCCCAATTTTGCAACTATTGCGGCCCCATTGACGAGTTTAACCAAAAAGGGTTGCAAATTTCAGTGGTTAACGGTTCATCAGCGATCTTTTGACTTATTAAAACGGCAGTTGTGTAATGCCCCAATACTTGTTTACCCTCAGTTAGATGCACCATTTATTTTACAGACAGATGCTTCAAATGTTGGGTTGGGAGCTGTATTAACCCAGAAAGATAGTTCTGGAGATGAGCGTGTTATTTCTTACGCTAGTCGTGCTTTGACTGAGAGGGAAAGAAATTATTCGGTTTTGGAGAAGGAAGCCTTAGCTGTTGTTTTTGCTACTCAACACTTTCGGGTGTATTTACTTGGCCAGAAATTTAAACTTGTTACCGATAATAATGCCCTAACCTGGCTACATAAAATTGAGCCTAAAGGTAGGATAGCACGCTGGATAATGGGTTTACAGGAGTTTGAATTTGAAATATCCCATAGGCCTGGGAGGGAAAATGCTAATGCTGATGCGCTGTCTCGGCTAGTTGATACCGCAGATAGGGATAGGGTGGAAGAAATGTCTGACAAGTATACTACTTGTTTTGTCAAGTTGACACCTGAGTTGAATTTGCACCAAGCTCAGTTAAATGACTCAGACATTGCTTTAGTTGTAGCTTATAAGGAACAACGGCTACCTAAACCCCCTCTTTTTGTATGGAAGAAAAACGAAATTTTGCGCACTTTGTGGTATTGTTGGGATGAATTATTTCTCTCAGACGGCTTGCTTGTTAGAGCTATTTCGACAGGTCAAAAAGTGCCCCGACGTGTGTTTGTCGTTCCACAATCTGTCGTAGGCCAAATTTTACATAGCCTTCATTCCGGGCCGTCTGGGGGTCATATGGGAATTACACGTACTTTATATCGTATTAAGCAACGCTTCTTTTGGCCAAAAATGCAAGAGTGCGTGAAAAACTATATCATATCTTGTTCAGAATGTATGCAAAGTAAACTGTTACCTAACCAAGGGAAAGCTCCACTTACGCCCATTTTGGTAGGTGAACCCTTCGTATTTTGGGCTATTGATTATATGGGCCCACTTCCAGAGACATCAAGGGGTAATAAACATTTGTTGGTTGTCGGAGATCATTTTACTAAATGGTGCGAAGCATTTGCAACTAAAGATCAAAAAGCACAAACGGTAGCTAGGCTTTTAGTCTCAAAGTTGTTTTCTCGTTTCGGTCCCCCCGATATATTGCATTCTGATCAGGGACAAAATTTCGAGAGCAACTTAATGCACGAAATTTGTCAAATTATGGGAATAAAGAAATCCCGTACGACTGCATATCATCCACAAGGGGATGGGCAAGTGGAAAGGCAAAATAGGACATTGCAGGAAATTTTGTCTTCTTTCGTGAGTGAACATCCTGAAAATTGGGACTTGTATGTTGATCAGGCTGTTTATGCGTATAATACCAGCCGGCATGAAACAACCGGGTATTCCCCCTATGAATTAGTTTTCGGACGAAAACCCTGGGGAAATAAGAAATCAAGTTTATGTACGCCCCCCAAGATTACGTCAGGTTGTTAATCCCCCTTTAAGGTATGGTGATTATGTTTCTCATTAGGCTTGCTCTTCATTGAGAGAGGGATGTGTGCATGTGATGTCATGTTCGAAGGCACATCTGTAGAATCATGAGTTTTCTAATGGTGTCATTAGGCAATGCTAGTTAATGACGTATTGCTTGTGCTCGTCATGTGATGACATGTCACGTTTATCAATAAATTGGAAAACCGTGATTGTTCGAAGATTAGAGAATCGGAATATGCACTAGAGACACGTCTGTTTCTGTTGTCCGTTCTGCCCGGTCATAACACATGTTTACACCAAGGGACAGTAAAAGACATGCAACTTGACGCTGAGCAATGTTTTGCAGCTCAAAATTCTTCCAAACAAAAAATAATGTGGGTCTTACACAAATATAAAATAAAAATTCACCTGCCTAAAGGGAAACCATTTTTACAACGATTTATTTCCGAACAAGAAGATTTCAAGCTTTTCCGTGGCGTCGTTCAGGTCCAGATTTGTACATCATTGAAAATGTTTGGCTTCGTATCAAAAACATTACGAACCATGATTTAAAAGGTTCTTGAAGAACCAAATAGTCGTTAATTAAAAGAATTCTTCAGGTTTGGAATGAAATTCCACAGTAATACATTGCCCAATTATATGCAACCAATTCAAGAAGGCATAAAGCGGTTTCAAAAGTTCATAGCTCCCGTCAAAATATTGTAATTTGAAACTGTTAAAAGACGTTTTGAAACTGTTATTTTAAAAAAAGTGCTCTAAAAAGATTGAAGTTTTGATTGGTGGTTGTTTCACTTCCGATACACTCCCATTCGCCACATAAAAACAATCAATTCGCGCAGCAATAGTTTTTCGATAATTCTTGCGCCATTTTCCCTCCTTCGAGGTGGTGCAATACTTTTGTGAGGGGAGTGTACATAAAAGGCTGCGACGCCGTCTTGCGAAAATTTCATGGAAATATCTACAGTACTTGTTTAATGAAAATGATTTTTAAAAATCTTTTCAAATTTTTTCCATAGAATGTTTAAGTTGGTCCCCCGATACTGTTTCAACGTGCGTGTAGCTTATTATTAACAAAAATGAGTTGTCAGAAAGAAACTCCTACCTTTGATGGTTGTTCTCTAGCCAACATTGTCGAAAATTATACCTTTGCTTGACCATAGTCAGTGCTGAGGAGAGGGGGGGTCAGGGGGGTCACTGACCCGGGGGCTCTTGGCTATAGGGGCCCATAAAAAACAATTCAATCAAAAACAATCGTGACAAAAGTCTATGAATGAAGTAAGGTAGAAGCAGCTTGAGTCTTTGACTGCCTGAGTGCTAAATATATTTTTGTTGAGAATTTTTCATCTTTGAGGTTGAAATGCTTCTGAATGTAACTAGAAAATGTGATTGAAAGAGGGCAACATACAGTATTTACACTATGGCATGCGCATCTATTTGCAACAGTGTGTCGGTTGTGATCAAATTTAGTTAACGAATTAAACATTTTCCATTTTATAAGACTTTCAAAATTTCTAAGAAAATTTCATTTTTATGCATTATGGTGTTGAGATATCAGTTTTGCTCAAATTATATTAAACAGCAAACAGAAGTAATAAATAGCCCCCAGATAATGGCTTAGATAGGAAAATTCGTAGGAGGGTGAGAAACTTTGATTTTCCGCCAAAAATCTAACAAGCATTTATATTTTTCATAAATTTTAACATAGCATAACGACTTCGAAACTGGAATAAAATTTTTTTTGATATATATAGATATTCTTATGTTTATTTAGCTTTAAATTCTTTCCTATAAAAACATAGCAGTTAGATAAACTTAGACAACCATGCTAAATTTCCGACAAGACCAGAGGTTTTCCGATAATTTAGCAGTTAAGCTCTACAAGGGTTTTTCGCCCCCTCTGACCCCCCTCTATCTACGCCACTACCACCAAAGCAGTTTAGCCACCATAGCAATTTAAGCAATCGTCAATTTAAAAAATTCCAGGGGGAGCATTCCCCGTACCCCTTAGAAGTATCTGCCTTAGGCATGTTTTACTATATATCTTTTGTCCTGACCCAGGGCCCATAAATTCTCTCCGCGGCCCTGACCATAGTTACAAAAAAAATTAGACCCTTGGCTACACTGAAAGTCCTCAAAACTAACCTTGCACACAGAACATTCTCAATTTCCTGTAGAAGAACCCCCCTGCAGTGGCGGATCCAGACTACCGCCATTACCGCTCGAGCGGTAGTCAGATTATTCAAAAAATTATAGAAACAAGGATCATTTTCATGTTTATCCTACTACTTTAATTAAACCAAAATTAAAAATTGAAAATTTTTTGATCGCGCTGGAAACCAAGCATTCCTCACTAGAAACATGCCTGAAATTTCTACAGAGAAAAAAATATTTTTTAATCCTTATTGCTATGGAAATTGCGTGCCACATGTTTGCAAATAAAAGGCATGGGGGATGGTGAAATCATGGCTTGCTAGCTAGGGGGGTTGAGTCGGTGTAGAGCGGATTCGAGCTGCACTGAGCGGTAGTCAGCCTGCCTAAACCAATCAAATCAAAAGAAATCACAGCAGACCTGGGGGGATGCATACAAATTTTGTTGACAACCAATGAACAACCGAGTTGACTACCGCTCAGATGGGGGATTGAGTAGTACTGCCGCTCAACACGGCTCAAACGTTACAGAAAGATGGGGGGATGCCTACATATTCTGCAAGTGGGCAAACTGTAACTTCAAAGCCGATGTGACCCATTATTTTTTACATTACACAACTATTCGTAGGAATATATTTCATAAGAATATTAAAGCCTTGGCCAAACGATTCGATTTTCCGCTCGATTTTTCACTCGATTTTTCACTCGATTTTTTACTCAATTGCCTCTGAAGCCTCTTTCCCATGCAAAAACGCGCCAAATCCTAAACTCTGCGATTTAAAATGGGGCCAAGAAACGCAAAGCGGCTGCCATGCTTATCTTAATGGAAGTTTTGGAAGACAAAGATGAGTTGGACGGTAATGCCAAGAGAGTAAAGACTAGAAGTTGGATGAGAAGAAGAGGAGAAAAGGGATGTTTTGATAATATTTTTGCAGAATTGAGTGCCGAGGACACTTCCAGCTTTAGAGAAATGATTCGAATGTCGAAAGAAGATTACAATTATATTCTGATAAAAATAGAAAAATATATAACCCCGAATCAAATAATTGGTGGACACGAAATAATCAATGCCAAGGCCAGGTTAGCATTAACGTTACGATTTCTTGCCACTGGCGAAACCTATAGATCACTTTGTTTCCAATTCAGGATATCCAGAGCAGCCATATCATACATAATTGTACAAGTTTGCAAGGCAATTAGAATTCATTTAGCTGAATATATGACTGTCCCAAACACGACGAAAGAATGGTCAGTAATTTCAGCAAAATGTGGAGAAAGATGGAATTACCCTAACTGCATTGGGGCTGTTGATGGAAAACATATTGTTATGCAGCCACCTGCAAATGCTGGGTCAAAGTTTTATAATTATACACACACTCATTCAATTGTTCTTATGGCTGTTGCTGGGCCTGACTATGAGTGTATTTATGCAGATATTGGAACAAATGGTAGAGTCAGTGATGGAGGAGTCTGGAATAAATGCACATTATCCAAAAAAATAGAAACTGGGGAGCTCTCATTACCTGCCCCCAGCTGCCTTCCATTGAGTGAAAAGGTGGTTCCATTTGTCTTTGTTGGGGATGGTGCATTTGCTTTAAAACCTAACATGATGAAGCCATATCCACAAACAGGACTCACAGAGGATAAACGGATTTATAACTATCGACACAGCAGAGCAAGGCATATATCTGAGAATTTATTTGGTATATTAGCCAATCGCTGGCGTGTTTTCAGATCAGTGATACTGTTGCCTCCAGAAACTATAGAGCATCTTGTGCTGGCAACACTGACACTGCATAACTTTTTAAGAAAAAGTAGCTCAAGAAATGTGTACTGTCCTCCTGGCCTGGCTGACATGGTTGATAAAACTGGTAATCTAACAAGTGGTAGATGGCATGCAAACCCCCCAACAGAGTCTATGTTTAAATTACAGGCTCCTTCTTCTGGTCACAATGCTTCTAGTAATGCAAAGGCAATAAGAGAAACTTTAAAAGACTATTTTTGTTATGAGGGTGCCATAAGTTGGCAATGGAGTAAATTATAGCTGATTTACTAAATTCTTTTTTTAATAAATATGAAACTGACTGCAGTACATCTTTTTTGTTATCTTCTCTAAACTCTAGTTAAAGTTGCATGCAATTATTATTCAAATATGTTTCCTTAATTTTCTGACATAGAAAATCATTCAACTGGGAGCAGTAATTGGCACAAACAAGGATTTCCAATAAGCAGAGAATGTTTGATTGTATTTGACCATCAGTTCTTGCTTTTGCTCCATGATTCCTTTTCTTGCAGTAGACTTAGGATGCTTGCCATTATTTGCTGGGGGCTGTTTCTCTGTTTCAAAGCCTTTCATGTCCTCCTTTCCATCATCTGAAGTTGGGCTAAGGGAGAGGTTGTCTTTGCTTTTTCCAGGGTTCATCACTGGGCATAGGAACTGTAATCTTTCCCAGTAAGTCCAGGTTGGCTTGTAAAGATCTGATGTGCTTTGACCAGACTTTTTTTCTCTGACTTTTGCTAATTCCCTTCCTAGCTGGGTTCTCAGATTCATCACTTTTGTCTTGACTTCTTCAATTGATATGTCAAGTTCATCTCCAATTTCATTATAAGCAATTTGTTTTTTCTCCCTGTCATGGTATGTCTGGCTAAATATATCCCAAAGACAAGTTCTTTCCTCCACTAAATCAATGAGGTGGTTGACCTTGTCAACAGTCCAAGTTGCACTGGGATGTTTCCTTTTTCTTTTCATAGCTAAATTCCCATCTGCACTTCTGCATACCTTCTGATCTTGTTTAGTTCTTTTTTGGGGGTTTGGGTGCTTATCACTGATGCCAATTGAATTATCAGAGGAAGCTGTCTCTTGCATAACTTTTGCTTGCCTAACAAATTTCTTAACTTTTGCTTTTGCAAGCTGCTGCTCCAGTCTTGTTATCACTTTATCGCTATCATCCTCACCGCGAGTAGGGCTGGTAGACCTAGACCGTGACTCATCGCAATCGCTGCCATAATCTTCATCATTTCCCAAAGATGAATCCGATTCAGAGAATTCAGTAATTTTATATTCGCCGTGTTGCATTCTTGCTTGCTTCGTTTTGTTCATGGCCTTTAAATTTTCACCAGCGATCCAAACTTTTACATAATTAAAATGTCTGTCTTGTCTCCTCGCTGCAAAAATAATTCCCGCGTAAAAACGGGTTATTGCGCATGCGTTCGCTCGACTCGCTCGACAAGGTGGCCAAACGATTCGATTTTCATTCAACAACATGTTTTTCACTCGACTTTTTTGATCGCGATCAAACTTCACTCGACATCACTCGACGCCATTCGACTCGCTCGACAAGGTGGCCAAACGACTCGATTTTTGACTCGATTTTTTGTTGAGCAAAAAATCGAGTGAAAAATCGAATCGTTTGGCCGGGGCTTAAGACTCGAATATTATAAAATTTAGGAAGGCATCAGGAGTAAAAGTCAGACCCAAAATGTTCGCCAAAAGTATGATTCTTTGTTTAACAAAAGTTGCCCTCAATAATTGCAAATTTTATCTGGCTTTTTAAACTTATCATTTCCAACAGGTCTGATTTTTATAAGTAATTGTGTGACTAAATGCGAGTTTTAGGCGACACTTCAAAATTCTGCCAAATGTATCTTTTTTTCTAATTTTATGGTGTTCCTCGTCTAAATGCGGTAAATTTCTTCAGAATATCCATCCATATTGAATAAGATTATTTATTTCTTCTCAAGCTTGTTGTAAGGATACATAATTTCAGTAAAGCACCGCTTGTCTCATGAAATTGGTCTACATAAGAAATTAAAGAAAGCAATAATAATTTTAGAAAACTGGGTGTGACCAGGAAATGGGTGTGGTCCAAAGGGTGTGGTCGACCCTCTATCTCATTTCGGCGGTAGTCAGCTATTTCGAAAGAGAGTTCGTAAATACAACTTGTATTGTTAGACCATTATGTTTTAATCTCCTTTTAAATGTAAATCTAGTTAAAGAGACGAACTTGGGAAATATTCGGCAGGAAGATAACAAATAATATTTTGTTGCATCTTGAAGGATTGTTGGTAGATATGCGAAACTACAGCGCTCGTTCACGCCAAACTAAATTTACAAACCAAAAAGTACGCATAAAACTTCTTCACGTGTAACTGCTCTGATGAAGTTCAAGTCCGTTTACTTTTGCTGTGATGAAGCCCCGTTTGCCGGGGCGAATTATTGGCCATTACTGATTTCTATGTGTGTTTATTGTTGTATATTCTCGGCGCGTTGCGGTGTTTCTTATTTACTACATTTTAATCGATATCTTGCCTCAAAAATTTTATCCGAGTCCGTCGAGCTTCCTGCTATTGCGGCCTTTTCATTATTCACACACCAAGTATTATTAGCCTGTTTCTATAACTTCTACGTCAGTGATGTCTATCTTTGAGAAATAGGTCGCATTTGAGTAACAAATTCTCCTCATCATCCCACTTACAAATTTTGCAAAATCTTTTAGGTTGTTTATCATTCCTTGTGTCTTCTCTCGCGTCCTGATTACTCCTCCAGCGTACTACTGGATCACGTGATTTATGATCCTCTATGTTTAGCCTTTCCGTATCCGTACTTATAGTTTTTTCGCCTGTAGTTTTATATACTGAGGATGACTCTAACTAGAGTTGAAACGTTTATCTATTGGAAATGTCTAATTAAAGGGTTTGTAACTTTTTAACTGGACTATCTAATTGAATCGGATTTTCAGTATATACTGGTTTCATCTATTAAAATGTAATAAGGAGTTTTCGAATCGATTCAAGCTAAAAGAACTGCCATGTCTTTTTTTGTCGTGGTACTGGTTATAAATTTCGTTATCAAGCTGCCTTTCCAAAAGTCTGAATATTGAAAATTCATTTTAGAAAACTGACTTAGTTCTGTGCACCTAGGGAGTCAGTGTGAATCCGCCTCTGGCCTTCCAGATTTGATCATCCAGAGTTAGTCAGAATAATTCATCCAGAATCAATGCCTCAAAATTTTCCTAGCTGGTATCGGACTGATTAGTTGCCTTTCTATAACTTTATATAATTTTCTGGCAGATTCAAGCAAATTTGCCTCTCAATATTTGAGATCTATCTTGACCGATTAACTGCCTGGGGTTAAAGTTGAAACCAAGTGCCAGCGACTACTCCCTTTCCCGATAAGTACTTGCCTAATGATCGCTTTAACGGTCCTGTTCTATACATGAAAACGTGTACACTGCCTTTAATTCAGCAAAAGACCGGTAAAAAGCAATTTCCATTTTTTAACAACATTTCTATTTACCAATCGATTCGTCTATCCATCGATGTAGTAATTTACAAAAACCAAATTTAGTTTTTACGTACAGATTTCTTTGAATTCAACCTAAATTGGTATTATAAATTTTTCTGTTCTGTAAATTGCTTATAGATTTTCCTTGGAGATGTTCATAATAAATTTTGTTTTCCATGTCAACACATTCAATTGTAAATGTAGTTGATTGGTTTTACCATGCTCTGTTTAGGTCTTTTTAGTTGATTCCCCTTTTTTGTGATATGTATCATTTTCGCTATTCTAGCACCAAAAGCGTTCGATATTGCAGTTAAAGACTCAACCCACCCATACTCGTATGCAACCAAAGGCCACACTTACAATGTCTTTAAAGCAAGTCATTTGTTGGATTTCCATTTGTGTATAATGTAATCTTTTTAATTGCGACTAAACAGCGACAGATAGTATAATTGTCAGTAATGATATGATGACAACATGAAATGTTTTACTCAAACTATGCTTCTTTCCTTTTATAGGTACAACAGCCATGCAGTTGTTTCACTTGGCATTGCTACTGGCAACAATCTTCGTTGCATTTGGCACCTTTCTGCTTAGTTCCAAAACCAAAGATGCAAACGGTTTAAATCATGTCCAACCGCTTGTTAAAAGGATCCTTCCTGCAAGAAACCCGTGGGATGGTGTCCCTGAATTTGTGCTCTACTTGAGGCTAACATCTGGTTTACGATGGGAACAAGAGTATAGAAATGATTTGATTCGCACTATGAACCTTTTCTTTCCTTATGAGAGAGCCAAACTTTTAGTTGTGTTGGACAATGAGAAAGATGAAGACCATTTGTTTGGTGACAAAATAAAAGGAGAATGGCCTTATCCACGAGTATGCTACAGAGACCCAAGTGCCGTCGATGCTTACCGTGGGAGGGGCAAGGCCAGGATGTTTTGGGACATGATGTATCCCGATGAATGTACCAATGTCTCTTACGTAGGGTACGTTGACACTGATACATTTTTTAGCACCTTAGTAACACCGCAGTTGCTATTTGAAAATGGAAAACCAATCATTATCGCAAAGATTGGCCAAGTTCCATACCAATGTTGGGCAGAGACAACAGAGTTGTTTCTTGGCAAAAAGGAAGTTATGCAGTGCATGTCCACTTTCCCTGTCATGATCAAAACAGAACATATGAAAGAAATGAGGGAGTTTCTTGCAAGAAGCCATAACACAGATTTCGATTTAGTTTTCAAGAATTCCGCTGCAGGAAATGAAACACTTTGTATCTGTCAATTTAGCATAATGTGCAATTATATTTGGTACTACCACAGAGATGCCTATTCATGGCGTTTGCAGATGGTCCCAAATGGTGATTGGACAGGAGAACATTTGTCTTCCAGTCAAGTGTCACCAGACTATTATCGATCTAATATGCCACCAAAGATGCTGGTACCGATGCCAAGATCATCAATCCACCTAAGGTACACAATAACAAATGGTAAAATCTATGACAAAAGGGAGCCTCCTAAAGAAAGCATAGACAATTTCATCAAAGAGGGACTTTGCTATTCAGCTGGATTTGATGTATGTCCAGAAAACTGCAAAAGATGGCTAAGGAATAACACGCATTACAATCTTTTTTCCTTTGAAACTTATCAATGGCTTTGGGACAAAAGATGCAAGGAGCAACAAGATAAGCATTATAGAAACGTTAAAGAATTAGTGAACTACTACGTGTCTTCAAAAAAGGAAATATTTGGACTGGCCTCTATAGACAAACTGTGCACTTTAATATGAAAATTCATCCACCTTCCTTCATTTGGTAATTCGGACAATCAGTTGTCATATCGGACAAAATGTTCCAGCACTCGCTTAAAAGACCGGTTGTAGAAACGATGAATTTGTCAACGAAGCTTCAAGTTTCCGGACGATCTTCAAAACTACAATCAATTTACTAAATATATATATACAACATACACAATAAATATACATCATGTCCCTAATATATACTAGATTGTGTTTCGCACAGTATAAAGTTTTTAAATGGACTGAAATGTTCGAGAGGAGTATAATATTTTGCAAGTTAAATCATTCAAGAGGACTACTACTTTAAGTGGACTAAGATGTTGAGAGGGCAATAATGTTTTAAGACGACTCCAACATTTAAGAAGACTGCAATATTTAGAAGACTAAAATATTACATAGGACTAAAATAGTTAAGAGGGTTTTAATATTAAAGATGGCAAATACAGTATTCGCCGACCACCACTTTAAGAATTTTCTTTTTTGAAAGGACTTCAAATAAACGATTTCATTTGTATGCGCCAGTAGTCGCTTTAAATCAAATGCTATAGAGACATGTAAGCTTTTTGTGGCTGGCTAATTGTTTTTCACATTTTATATTGTAAATGGGATGAGCCCAAAGACCCTTTTTTAAAATCTGCTTTTAAATCTGTATATCATTATAGTACTTCGAATTAAGAAGTTTTAAACTAAGCAGCTCACTTGGAGCGATATCTGCGAAGTCCTTCATAAGCATTTAAGTATTTATTTTCTTAAGACGTTTAGCTTTCAATCTTCTTGCTTTGGTCAATATAAGGTTTGAAAATGCCCTATCAGCCCTCCACGATGTCAAACTAATGAGAGCGCAATTTTAACCGGCTTAGGAAATGAAGAATCTGATAAAAAGCCAGGTCGTACCTGATACTTTTCAATAACCCACCAATTAAATTTTGAAAATTCTAGGAAAGGGTGGCTATATATCTGGTATTTTCTGATTATAGAAATACCTTTAGAAATAGTGCAACCCTTTTACCTAAATGTTGAAATAACCCTTTCCATGGCATAAGTAAAATCATCTGCTGTCGGCCTTGTTATAGAATCATCATATATGATATCATCATCTTCTTGGCTGCCATTTAGCACCTTATGTGCAAAGAGGCTGCTTTTAGCACTTTGTTACATCATTTGAACAATCAATGGCATATGTGTTAATTTCACATTGCACTTACATTTTTAATTATTTAGGCACGCTAGCCCCGTCACTCCACGAGAACTGCTTTTCAGGGGGACGTGACAAAAACATCAATAAGTAAAAAGATAGATACTACGACACAGTAGCAGATTCAGGGTGTCGCACAGGTCACATGGAAGACCGTCAGATTTTCAGAATTTAGTTTTCGTCTTCAGTCATTGAAATTAGGCAATCATGTTTACCACAACCTTTTTATTTTTTTCCTTACAGATAATACATTCACCTCTCTTTACACAATAAACACAGGACCAACAGGGTCGATCGCACCTCATGTACAATGCTATGATTTTATTCAATATAGAAGAAATTCATAAAACATCCTAGACCGTGAACAGTATGATTTTTAAGCATGTCGCCCGTGCCGCACAAATTTGCAGGGCTCTTTGTTATGCAAATATTTTACTAAATCTCACCAATCAAAATTCGAGTTTTCACATATTTGTGCGGCACTGAAAGTGTGTAAATACTATGTTAGATTATTGTGCCGCACAACTGCTGGCAAGGGAAGGGAAGAAAGTGGATGAGGTTAGAAATTGTGAAAAAGAAGATTTCTAATTTTCTTTATCTATACGAAAGAGGTGCACAGGAGGTGTACACTTCTGAATCTCAAGATATTTTGTTTCATCCGCGTGTTGGATTTGCTGGGAAATTTGGAAAACCTTTTAAAGGGGAAAATGTTTGACTGGACAATTTGAACGTTTCAGGGCCCCAGTCCCGTCGCCACTCTCAAAACTACCACAAGGCCTGCGAACCTCGTTGGTGTCGCAACTTCCGCTCCTAAAGAGAAGGGCGTCCAAATGAGGCCTTTCATCGACCAAAGTGTATCAGTCTTGCTTAGCGGGAAAAATCGCAGTTAGAAAGCAAACGCTTACAAGACAAATAATATTCTAGACCAAAATTCAAGATGACTTGTTTGAACGAGGTGAAATTGTTTCTTTTATCTATAGTGCAGAGGCGGATCCAGAGTGAGTTCCTTGATGCACAGAACTCAGTCAGTTTTCCAACATACAGCTAAAAATAGTGTTGCCTGAAACAAGTAATATTTAAATTAAAAAATTGAAACCTAAAAAGTTTTATCACAGTCTCTTCAAAATCTTAAAATTGCCAGTTTCTTCTCTGTCGTGATTTGAAACGATTTTCCGATTAGAGGACAACAGCAGTCTAGAACTCGGAAATAAACGTTTTGTGCCTCGGAAGTGAATGAATTGAAACAATGAAATTTTTGTTTGGAACACGGATGGAACTCAGTCAAAACAGCATCTGGAACTCGGAAATGATACCATATTTGTAAGAGCTGTACAATGGCCCGTAGTTGATTGACTACCGATTGTTTTTGTTCTATTGTGGAACTGAAAAACATTGAATTCGAAATGGCGACTGCAGATGTCTTAGACTCACGACCATCGCATCATTCTAGCAGATTATTAAGCGTTTGGGATAAAACCAGGCGTTTAAGGATTTATAAAAGTGATTAGTCCTTCAAAGTTCTTCACATTCTTGACAGGGATTTGTTAGACTTTGCTCCTAGAAGAATGGACTAGATTAATCACAGCCAGGCTTGTTCCAAGAAATGAAATAACTGCCAACGCGCCCTTCCATTGAATATCAGTAGGTGATATTTGTTACACTGATGGATGTTTTGAATCTTTCAAGACTTGCATTCAATCTCTTGGTGTCTCAACAGAAATCCTTGTTTGTGTAGAAACAGTTAGTTAAAGTACAGACAGACAAAGGGGCCTGCGGAAACTTATTAAGGACTTTGTTGGACGTGATCTATCCATTTAATGTTTGTTAAAGATCAGACTTGTATCTAGTGTCTTTCCTTTATGTTGGACCAGAACTAGCTTGTTGGAAACAGATGGCTCAAATGAGATTCACCTGAAGTTTATTTCTCTTAGTCTTTTTCAAGGAGAAATATACAGCTTCACAAGATAATTTTTTTCTTAACTTTCTTTAGAGTTGGTAAACGTACACTACTATACTAGCTATACTAAAGCTAACTAAAACCAACTAATTATATCAACAATAACCGTATTTAACAACGCAACAATAAGATGCATCAATGTACAGTAAGTTCCCCGTCATTTTATATAGCCCACTTATCCTATAAATGGTTTACAAATGCGGCATGAGTAAGAAATCGCAAACATAGTTTTGATACTTGCTTTAAACGTTTTTATATTTGAGGTTGAGGTTTTTTCTATGGGAATTGAGTTCCATACTTCTTGACATCTGTAAGATACAGTGTCTAATTCGCATGCTATGCTATGCTATGGTTATTTCGAAGGCCATGTTGCTATCATAGATTCTAGAAGTTCCACGTAAAGTTTGTCTCATATTCTTTATAGAAATATAGGAGGCTCTCTTAGTGAGTTGGAATAAAAAATTTTTCAGGAAAAAGAAAAGCGTCTTGCATATTTCTGATAGTGGATCAGAAACTGCAATCCAGGCCAAGCAGTGCTTGAATTTTTATAAACAAAAGAATAAAAAAAAAAGCCTAATGAAGAATTCTAAATTTTCTTCAAAACTAGTCTTTTTAACCTAGAAAGGCTTTATTAAACATTTAAATATGACCCCCGAGCTCTTCTTTTTATATGGCATGCATACCTTAATTCGCATTTTTGTTGGATCCAATAAAAAATTTATCTCAATTTTCAAAAATCCTTAAAAAATGCCCTTGTCTTTTACAATTGTTTATCTAATTTATCTCACTTCTTTCGTCTAGCTTTACCAATGTAGAGGAGTTGATTCCATAATTTTTTGTCCCTTTGGTGCAAAAGCGACATCAAAGAGACTTTATCAGAAAATCAAAGCACTCTTCTCTCACTGATTTTAGTTTCTGTACCGATGCGCCAAGCATTAAGGACAGCTTTCGAAATTAAAAGAGGAAGCATAAAAAATCAAGAATGCATTAACTGAGGAAGACAATATGTAGGAGAACAATGAACAATGAGCAAATTATTAGCTTACGGAGTTAGAGGCTGTAAGTACATAGAGACTGATATGAAGCAAGAGAAAGAAGTAGCAAGAGAAATCGCTGCTATTATCTTTGACGGAGTGCGACATATCACTTTGCAAAGCGAACCTTTTCATGAACACATCCTTAATCTAGGAATAGTCTCTTGAAATGATAACGCTTATCGCCAAGTTCCATGCACCACTCAAAAAGTGGCTCGACAGCAAATCTTAAAACATTTCCTAGCTAAGCCTTGATATTCAGAACCAGATGACAGGTATAATTACTGATTATACATGGTAAAATTCACGAGGAAATGCATTGTGGCGCAGCGTCAAGGCATGCTAGTAATTCGCCACACGCACTGTAAAATTTGACCTAAAACATTTTTTAAGCAGTATTATTTTTGTAAAAAAACATTTTTTGAGGAGTAATTCAAATCTGTAACACCTATGATCAACTAATTTTTACCCTGAAAGGTTATTACCCTGAAAGAAATTTATTAAACTTCGTATCTCTCTTTCTAAAGATCATCTTCTATTAAAATTAGCCCTTTGCTAGCAAGTTTTGTTTGCAGAACTTCTAGTTTTCAGGTATGCCGAATTCTGACCGCGCTCCCTGTTGAATTGAAGTGAATGCTTGTATCAACACTGGCTTAACTAAATTAAAATAAACAATAATAGCATGACTTTTTCCATCAACAGATCTTACTTTTGATGACATAGCTAGTTACCGAAGCATTACCATTGACATAGTTACTGAAAAATGCCAAAGGAATGTTATTTTTTCATTTAAAATACCTTTTTACACAATAAGAACCCGCTTAAATGTGGCATCTTGTTGGCAGAGCCGTCGGCATTGAAACAAGAGCAGGCGAGGCTGGTAGTATATTCGCTACAAGGTATGCTACATATGTTCGATTTGATTTCAAATAATAGTTGTAATTGCTCTAAGCATTTTGAATAGGTTGGTCCGGCTGCTAAGTCAATAGGATAAGGAATGCCTTAACGGAATAGCAAGGTTATGCTGGCCTATAAAAAACAAACTCGTACGGCCTTGTCAATTTTTTTAGAGATGCCCAAACGAATTCAATTCTTTAGATTCACGTTTGCATAGCAAAAAATTACAAAAAGTTTACAAAATCAAACCCTTACGTTTCAAATAACCTAATCAGCGAAAACGTAACAATTTCATCAAGGTAATGAATTTTCCTCAAGCTACTTTCAAAATTGCGTTACCCTTAAGAAGAGGCGATTAACTTTTGCTGTGAGAGAGCATTTTATTCTTATAAGGCTGGAAAATTTGTATTTTTTTGCTATTTTAGTTATTTTTTGCTTATGTTTCTAAATTAAGCTTCTCTTTACATGGCAGTATAATGTCTTATTACTTTATCGGTATGCCAAACCTTGGTAAATTTTTTACCACTTTTGTAGGGAAAATTTCTTTCCACACCATAAAAGCTGCACCAAAAGGCAGCCAACAATTGATTCAATTTCAGGAAATCTACTCGCGTTTCTTCACAGAAAGCAATTTGCGAGCGCTTCTCGAAACTTAATTTTTTATCTTTAAGAACTTTCCTGTTTATGTCTCAAAGGCTGAATAATTCTAGCGGTTATGTTTTTCTTGTTTTTTGTACATAAAAGGCTTCGACGCCGTCTTACGAAAATTTCATGGAAATATCTACAGTACTTGTTTAATGAAAATAATTTTTAAAAATGTAGTAAAACAAGATTGTTAAACTTGGGGGACTTACTTTATGCGTGTGGGGAGCTCGTTAACAATTAGGTGCTTGCGAAAGTAAAATACTAATTTTTAAGCCTAAAGTATCTATACTTATGGCTTTTTGTCGCCGATACCAGATAAGTTTGCCCTGAACTTTTCTGGTAAAAAGTTGGCAACTATGTTACAAGAATGATTTGTAATCTAACTATATTGCAAGAATGATTTTTAATAAAATTCAATTTATGACCAATTGAGGAACATATAGATTATATTAACGTAAGAAATGATGCATTTATAAACAAAGTAATTATATTGTTAAGAACACAATAATTCCGGATAAAGAGCAGGAAATTGTGTTAATTTTTGTCTTAAGGCATTTGCGATAAAAAAAATTCAAAGCTAATAGCAAAATGATAGCAAATAAGAGCAAAATGGCAAGATGTTTAGGAAACAACAAGTGAAGTCTGCAATTCCGGTTTTTTTGCCAAACATTTCTCAAATTCAATGGTAAAATAAGCACAATTTGTACTGACCAACACTGTAGGATGATCGTGCGTGAGATTTTGACCTACAACAATTAACTTAAGAATCATTCTCACAATAATTTTTATTCTGATCTTTCCCGGGAAATTGAGCAATGACTTTGCCAGCCGTCGCGCAAGAAAATGTTTCTAAATCTATAGATATACAGTGCATTATTGATTTCTTAACGGTTCCTTAAACCCTTCAAATTTCTTGTGCTTATTGAGTTGGCACTCTACAATATTGAAAAGCTGACTTTCTTTTGTGCAATTCATTGAAATGTTATCTATCTACCTTGTCTACATAAAGACATGTTTGAGTATTATAGATAAAAAAAACACTTGCAAAAAACAAAGAATCGAAGCATATTTTGGCTCGTTAAAGTGGATGAAACTAGGTTAACAAAGAAGAAGCTATTTCGAAAGGGAGTTCGTAAATACAACTTGTATTGTTAGACCATTATGTTTTAATCTCCTTTTAAATGTAAATCTAGTTAAAGAGACGAACTTGGGAAATCTTCGGCAAGAAGATAACAAATAATATTTTAAACAATCTTTTGGTGGTACAAAACTTGTAAATGACTTTGAAAAAAGCAAACATTTAGTAAACTAAAGCTTTTCGTCTGACACTCTTCAGAGTTTAAAACGTCAGAACATAGAACGAAAACTCTACGCTAAGAAATATATATACCCAGTTGTGGATCGAAATAGGCCAATCAGAAACACGAGCACATGACTGTAAAGGTTGACCAATCAGTGCTGCTTGCCTATTAGAATGTTACCAATGGAGTTCTAAGGTGAAAACGAACTCCTTTTGTCTACACAGTAGCGGTTTTTTCGTGCTTATGTAGATAGATTTTGAAACTGCTAGGTGGAACGACGATCGGGCTTTACCAATAATCCAAAACATGTCGCCATTATAGTTTTTAGCACAATCTGGGTTTTCTAGCAAATGCTGCCCGATAGCAGAATCGCAGGTTTTATTAGTAATTTTGGATTTGCAAGACCGAGGTGGCTGTTCTCTTTCGGGATGTGTTTTGTTTCTAATATTAGATGGAACGTGTTGTTTTATCCTATCCTCCAATCTTTGGGTGGTGCGTCCTACGTAGCCAGAATCACACTGGCACGTAAATTCATAAACAACAGAACTTTTTTTTGTGGCAGGAATGCAGTCCTTTTGAATGGACGGAAGGGCCTTTTTTGTACTGTAAACAACACGTGGGTTAACCGCGAAGAAACAATTTGTTATGGCCTGTTTTATTTGGCTTTCAAAACGTAGGGAGCTGTTACCGATCCAGGGTAGTTCTAGATAGACCGGGCACTTTTGAGGACCAAATTTTACGTCAGCCGAGAAATTTTCCTATCTTCTCCTTAATGTAAACTGAAATAACATCCTCTGGATAGCCGTTCTCCAGAAAGATCTTAGTTAGTTTTTCAAGTTCCGAGTCGAGTTTAGACTTGGAACAAATCATGAGTGCCCTATGTGTGAGCGTTTTGATGAGGCTGATTTTTCTTTGTTTTGGGCAAAACGAACTCCATCGAGTGTATAACCCCGAAAATCCACATACCGAAAATAGACACCTGGCTTTTGGTCGCAGTCAAACAAACGCTCTTCATGAAAGCCAACAAAGATATTGGCCAAGGCAGGTACCAGAGGGCTACCCATGGCGACACCATCCTTTTGTTGGTACATTTCATTGTTAAAGCTGAATTCAACTGAACGTGTTGCAGTTTCCATCAGTTCAATGAATACTTCCTCTGGGAATGGTGGGTTATTAAGTTCGCTCCGGTACAAAGCGTCGGCACATATTTTGATGGTCTCACTCAAAGGAACATTTGTGAAAAGACTACTAATGTCAAAAGAACACATGAAAGATGTTTCGTTTTCGATGTTCAAGTTTTGCATGAACTCAGCGAATGTAAAAGAGTCCTTGATACAATGTTTTGAATATTTTTGAAGAACAGGGTCCAAAACTTCAGAAAGCCACTTAGCCAGTTCGTGTTGTGCTGAGCCAATCATAGACAAAATGGGTCTAAGTGGGACATTCGGCTTGTGTATTTTAGGGAGGCCATACATTTGTGGACGTTGTGAACCTGTGGGTCTTATCCTATCATAAACTTCGTTGGTCAATACTTTTGAGTTAACCAGCTCCAAAAGGCGTTTTTGAAGTTTCCGCTCTAGCTTGGCCGTTTTATCCTGTGTTTCGACGTCACCCAATTTTTCGAACTTTTCTTTGTCGAGGAGAATATTCTCCATTTTTTTGGATGTAGTCCTTTTTGTTCAAAATAACCACTCCTGACCCTTTATCAGGCTTTGTAATAAAGATGTCATTATTAGACCGTAGAGATTTTAATGCTTGAAAATGTTCAGCTCTAAAAAGTTCTGTTGTTTATGAATTTACGTGCCAGTGTGATTCTGGCTACGTAGGACGCACCACCCAAAGATTGGAGGATAGGATAAAACAACACGTTCCATCTAATATTAGAAACAAAACACATCCCGAAAGAGAACAGCCACCTCGGTCTTGCAAATCCAAAATTACTAATAAAACCTGCGATTCTGCTATCGGGCAGCATTTGCTAGAAAACCCAGATTGTGCTAAAAACTATAATGGCGACATGTTTTGGATTATTGGTAAAGCCCGATCGTCGTTCCACCTAGCAGTTTCAAAATCTATCTACATAAGCACGAAAAAACCGCTACTGTGTAGACAAAAGGAGTTCGTTTTCACCTTAGAACTCCATTGGTAACATTCTAATAGGCAAGCAGCACTGATTGGTCAACCTTTACAGTCATGTGCTCGTGTTTCTGATTGGCCTATTTCGATCCACAACTGGGTATATATATTTCTTAGCGTAGAGTTTTCGTTCTATGTTCTGACGTTTTAAACTCTGAAGAGTGTCAGACGAAAAGCTTTAGTTTACTAAATGTTTGCTTTTTTCAAAGCCATTTACAAATAATATTTTGTTGCATCTTGAAGGATTGTTGGTAGATATGCGAAACTACAGCGCTCGTTCACGCCAAACTAAATTTACAAACCAAAAAGTACGCATAAAACTTCTTCACGTGTAACTGCTCTGATGAAGTTCAAGTCCGTTTACTTTTGCTGTGATGAAGCCCCGTTTGCCGGGGCGAATTATTGGCCATTACTGATTTCTATGTGTGTTTATTGTTGTACATTCTCGGCGCGTTGCGCTGTTTCTTATTCGCTACATTTTGGCGATTTTTCGCCGCAAGAATTCCATCGGAGTCCGTCGAGCTTCCTGCTATTGCGGCCTTTTCATTATTCACACACCAAGTATTATTAGCCTGTTTCTATAACTTCTACGTCAGTGATGTCTATCTTTGAGAAATAGGTCGCATTTGAGTAACAAATTCTCCTCATCATCCCACTTACAAATTTTGCAAAATCTTTTAGGTTGTTTATCATTCCTTGTGTCTTCTCTCGCGTCCTGATTGCTCCTCCAGCGTACTACTGGATCACGTGATTTATGATCCTCTATGTTTAGCCTTTCCGTATCCGTACTTATAGTTTTTTCGCCTGTAGTTTTATATACTGAGGATGACTCTAACTAGAGTTGAAACGTTTATCTATTGGAAATGTCTAATTAAAGGGTTTGTAACTTTTTAACTGGACTATCTAATTGAATCGGATTTTCAGTATATACTGATTTCATCTACTAAAATGTAATAAGGAGTTTTCGAATCGATTCAAGCTAAAAGAACTGCCATGTCTTTTTTTGTCGTGGTACTGGTTATAAGTTTCGTTATCAAGCTGCCTTTCCAAAAGTCTGAATATTGAAAATTCATTTTAGAAAACTGACTTAGTTCTGTGCACCTAGGGAGTCAGTGTGAATCCGCCTCTGGCCTTCCAGATTTGATCATCCAGAGTTAGTCAGAATAATTCATCCAGAATCAATGCCTCAAAATTTTCCTAGCTGGTATCGGACTGCTTAGTTGCCTTTCTATAACTTTATACAATTTTCTGGGAGATTCAAGCAAATTTGCCTCTCAATATTTGAGATCTATCTTGACCAATTAACTGCCTGGGGCTAAAGTTGAAACCAAGTGCCAGCACCTACTCCGTTTCCCGATAAGTACTTGCCTAATGATCGCTTTAACGGTCCTGTTCTATACATGAAAACGTATACACTGCCTTTAATTCAGCGAAAACTGCTTAAAAGACCGGTAAAAAAGCAATTTCCATTTTTTTAACAACATTTTTATTTACCAATCGATTCGTCTATCCATCGATGTAGTAGTTTAGAACAACCAACTTTAGTTTTTACGTACAGATTTCTTTGAATTCAACCTAAATTGGTATTATAAATTTTTCTGTTCTGTAAATTGCTTATAGATTTTCCTTGGAGATGTTCATAATAAATTTTGATTTCCATGTCAGCACATTCAATTGTAAATGTAGTTGATTGGTTCTACCATGCTCTGTTTAGGTCTTTTTAGTTGATTCCCCTTTTTTGTGATATGTATCATTTTCGCTATTCTAGCACCAAAAGCGTTCGATATTGCAGTTAAAGACTCAACCCACCCATACTCGTATGCAACCAAAGGCCACACTTACAATGTCTTTAAAGCAAGTCATTTGTTGGATTTCCATTTGTGTATAATGTAATCTTTTTAATTGCGACTAAACAGCGACAGATAGTATAATTGTCAGTAATGATATGATGACAACATGAAATGTTTTACTCAAACTATGCTTCGTTCCTTCCATAGGTACAACAGCCATGCAGTTGTTTCACTTGGCATTGCTACTGGCAACAATCTTCGTTGCATTTGGTATCTTTCTGCTTAGTTCCAAAACCAAAGATGCAAACGATTTAAATCATGTCCAACCGCTTGTTAAAAGGATCCTTCCTGCAAGAAACCCGTGGGATGGTGTCCCTGAATTTGTGCTCTACTTGAGGCTAACATCTGGTTTACGATGGGAACAAGAGTATAGAAATGATTTGATTCGCACTATGAACCTTTTCTTTCCTTATGAGAGAGCCAAACTTTTAGTTGTGTTGGACAATGAGAAAGAGGAAGACCATTTATTTGGTGACAAAATAAAAGGAGAATGGCCTTATCCACGATTATGCTACAGAGACCCAAGTACCGTCGATGCTTACCGTGGGAGGGGCAAGGCCAGGATGTTTTGGGACATGATGTATCCCGATGAATGTACCAATGTCTCTTACGTAGGGTACGTTGACACTGATACATTTTTCAGCACCTTAGTAACACCGCAGTTGCTATTTGAAAATGGAAAACCAATCATTATCGCAAAGATTGGCCAAGTTCCATACCAATGTTGGGCAGAGACAACAGAGTTGTTTCTTGGCAAAAAGGAAGTTATGCAGTGCATGTCAACTTTCCCTGTCATGATCAAAACAGAACATATGAAAGAAATGAGGGAGTTTCTTGCAAGAAGCCATAACACAGATTTCGATTTAGTTTTCAAGAATTCCGCTGCAGGAAATGAAACACTTTGTATCTGTCAATTTAGCATAATGTGCAATTATATTTGGTACTACCACAGAGATGCCTATTCATGGCGTTTGCAGATGGTCCCAAATGGTGATTGGACAGGAGAACATTTGTCTGCCAGTCAAGTGTCACCAGACTATTATCGATCTAATATGCCACCAGAGATGCTGGTACCGATGCCAAGATCGTCAATCCACCTAAGGTACACAATAACAAATGGTAAAATCTATGACAAAATGGAGCCTCCTAAAGAAAGCATAGACAATTTCATCAAAGAGGGACTTTGCTATTCAGCTGGATTTGATGTATGTCCAGAAAACTGCAAAAGATGGCTAAGGAATAACACGCATTACAATCTTTTTTCCTTTGAAACTTATCAATGGCTTTGGGACAAAAGATGCAAGGAGCAACAAGATAAGCATTATAGAAACGTTAAAGAATTAGTGAACTACTACGTGTCTTCAAAAAAGGAAATATTTGGACTGGCCTCTATAGACAAACTGTGCACTTTAATATGAAAATTCATCCACCTTCCTTCATTTGGTAATTCGGACAATCAGTTGTCATATCGGACAAAATGTTCCAGCACTCGCTTAAAAGACCGGTTGTAGAAACGATGAATTTGTCAACGAAGCTTTCCGGACGATCCTCAAAACTACAAGCAATTTACTAAATATATATATATACAACATACACAATAAATATACATCATGTCCCTAATATATACTAGATTGTGTTTCGTACAATATAAAATTTTTAAATGGACTGAAATGTTCGAGAGGAGTATAATATTTTGTAAGTTAAATCATTCAAGAGGACTACTACTTTAAGTGGACTAAGATGTTGAGAGGGCAATAATGTTTTAGGACGACTCCAACATTCAAGAAGATTGCAATATTTAGAAGACTAAAATATTACAGAGGACTAAAATAGTTGAGAGGATTTTAATATTAAAGATGGCAAATACAGTATTCGCCGACCACCACTTTCAGAATGTTCTTTTTTGAAAGGACTTCAAATAAACGATTTCATTTGTATGCGCCAGTAGTCGCTTTAAATCAAATGCTATAGAGACATGTAAGCTTTTTGTGGCTGGCTAATTGTTTTTCACATTTTATATTGTAAATGGGATGAGCCCAAAGACCCTTTTTTAAAATCTGCTTTTAAATCTGTATATCATTATAGAGGACTACTACTTTAAAGAGGCAGATATCTCTTTAAAGAGAACACCCTCTCTGACATGATCAGTAAAACACCTCCATGTTGATTTCGATCAAACCTGACGGGTTTTGAAAAGCCATCTAGTAAAAACTGACTGGTTGTAAATGTTTCATCAAATTTTGTCTCTGCAATAGCAAATATATAAACATTATTAGCTACAAGGGGTCTTAGAAATTCAAATTTGTTTCTGATTAAGTTAATATTTAGGTAGGCAATTTTTAGGCCGTTGTGGTTTTTCGTCCTGATAGCTTCCAAAGAACTGTCATCAGAGGCTTCATTCACAGATTCGTAAGGTTGTGCATTAGTTCAATTGTTTCCATAGTTAATATTATCAAAATGTGAGTCAGACGGGGAAGACGAGGGAAGGACGACGGAAGGACACCGCCACAGGGCAGCCCGGCCCATTTTTACAACGATTCACTTCCAAACAAGAAGAATCAAGTTTTCAATGGCGTCTATCAAATCCAGATTTGCAGGTCGTTGAAAATCTTTGGCTTCGCAAGAAAAACAATATGCACCACGATTTAAATGGTTCTTTAGGAACCAAATAATCGTTAAATAAACGAATTGTTCAGGTTTGACACGAAATTCCACAATAATCCAGTGGCAAATTACATCCTACGAACTCAAGAAGGCTAAAAGTGGTTTCAAAAGCTTGCAGCTTACGTCAAAATGCTACAAATTGAAACTTTAAAAGACGTTTCTTATTGTAATTTTTTTAAAAAGTGCTCTAAAAGATCGAAGTTTTAATTGGTGATTGTTTCACCTCCGACCCACCCCTATTCGCCACTTAGAAACACAATCCAATCGCGCGCGTATGTATGTGATTGCTTTATCGGTGATTGAAGAGGAGAATCTTTTCAAGAACGAGGTGAAGATGCTGCCTCGTTTGCAGCTTCTGTCTCATTATGAGAATGCGGCAATGTTCTTTAGGCCAAATCGTATGGCTGAATGGATAGTGCCTCTTATGTAGTTTTTTGCATGTTGCTTGCCATATTGTTGGGTAAAGAAATTGGCAGGAATAAAGTTTGTGCACTCACACAGTAAATAGTGTAATGGCAGGTCCAATACAGGAGAGAAATCAGGGTGAGTAGTTTGTATTTCGCTACACTCTACCCGACCTTTACGGCATCACTTTTCGACGAGATCTCGGTTGTGCACGAACAAAAATTGAAGTGTGCAGGGTTCATTAGTCAGAAGGTGTGCACTTAAAGTGTGTGCAGCCTTAAGCTGTAGATTTATATTTTCTTTATTCATTTTTTTTGTTCTCCAGCAACACCAGTGCCTGCGGAAGCAGAAAAGAAGAAGTCAAACGCACACTTGATACTTGACAGGCTCGGAATCTAGGCCACCAACTTTCCTCTTCACTTATATACTCCAAAATTCCTGAAGTCCTGTAGTTAATTATTTGAATTAACTGTGCTTGCTGGATTCCCCTCTTCAAATCTAGAATTTTCTTAGATTTAGCTGATTAGGTTTAACAGCAGTGAAAAAAAGCAAAGCACATATTACATAGTTTCCAGACTGGAAACTCTGTCTCTTGATCGGAGAAGTTTGCTTTAAATATTTGAGACTGGGTTGCCCGAAAGGGTAAGTTTTTTAGCGCTTTTAGCGTTAATTATGGTAAATGTTTTTATCTGGAGATTTTGCGCAGCCAATTATGGAAAAGCACACAGTTGAGTGCGTGGTCAATATCTTGTGGGCGCACAACAAAGTTTCCAGTCTGACATAGTTTAAAATTCAATTTTTTGCCAGAGAAAAAAATTGCAGAAAAGACTGGTTTAAACTATAGAGATCTTTTCTTCAACTTTTCCAAAAAACGTACTAGTGTCGCTGGCTACCAACAAGAACACCTGGCCAAAAACAGCAGCAGTGGTGGCGTTTCTATTTATATTAGGGACTCTAATAAATACAAACCACGTTCTGATGTTCCAAAGGATGATCTTGAACTCATTTGTAATGAAGTAGAACCACCCGAAAGCAAGTCATTTCTCATTGTAGCTTGGTACAGACCACCTAGTGACCCTGTTGGTTCTTTCAATAAGCTAGAACATGTTCTATCTTATTTGGACATAGAGGGAAAAGAGATGATCTTCCTTGGAGACACTAATTGTGATCTTGCAGGATGTGAAGCTGATCAGCCCAGAGAAAACAACACAAAAATTTGTGTGATGTGTATGGGATCTTTGGCTTCAAACAGCTTATTTGTGAACAAACAAGGGTAACCCTGACCACATCTTCTATCCTTGACCAGATTGCCACAACAAATGCCAGAAACATAATGGGTTCAGGAGTGCATAAAGTTTCTCTAAGTGATCATTATTTGGTCTACTGCATCAGAAAATTCAATTGTGCAGTGGAAAAAGGCCAAAAAATGATCAAAACATGCAAAATGAAACATTTCAGTAAGGAAGCATTCCTTGCTGGTGTTTCTGCTATATGTTGGGAGCAAATATTCACTGAGACCAATGAAATTAATATTCTGGTCAATTACTGGTCCAGCCGATTTTCCCTGAACATTGACAAACATGCTCCAATATGTCACCACTCGTTATGGATTTGTATAGGCATATCCGCAATAAGGTCAACACTCTCAATAAATAAAGGGGATACTACACTAATAAGATCTCTGCATGTGAAACGGAACATGAAGGATCAGGTTCCGGCCGGATTTGTTTTCGAAATCAAGCCAGTTGCCAGATTTTCCAGAATTTCAATCATAACTAAGAAAATTTCTAGAGAAAACAAGTTATAAAAGTATAAATACAAAGAATGGGATTGTTGGATTCTTGCGAAAGTTTTGGATTTTGCCTTTTTATGAGCATTTTGGCTTAAATTGCTCACCAGTCTAGCCTTCGTTTTGGAAATTCAATCTGGCAACCCTGAATGGGTCTCTTTGATCTTCTCGCTATAAATTTTTTCGCAAAGTGGCTCAAAAACTTTTTATTACTGAAAAATCCATAAATGGCCAGATTATCCGGTAAAATCCGGCCGGATATTCCGCGAAGAAATTCAGTAAATCCGGTTCCGGCCGGATTATGAAAATCCTGATCCGGTACACCCCTACCATCAATGAACTTCTTAATAAGATTAAAGGGACGTTCCAGCCCAAAATTTTTACTTCACAACACTATTTAATCAGACCTCCTGAAAACTTATGTGCTATTATTTTTTTCATATCTCTTACCGTTTTGTAGTTATAAGCGTTTGTAAATTGGTCATTGAGTTGAATTGTTTTTCAACCGTGTTATCAGAGATCTTTAGATTGACGTCACAAACATTTTCAGCCTCAGTAAGTTCACCGCAAGTATCATTGGCTGTCCAAAGGGTCAACAAGAACCTAGCAAAATGGCAGACAGGGCCTAGCAGCAGCATGCAGGCCTTGAAAAAGATTTTTCTTCCTGGCAGCAAAATGAAAAATTCAAGATTTCCTGCGAAGCTTTGACAAAGTTTCTAGCCACTGAAAGTGATATTTAAGTTGCTTGATTTGTTTAAAAATTTGTCCTAAAAAAATTGCCATACTAAAAAAGAACTCATTGCTGGTCCTCGACTTTTGATAACAGCTTTCAGAACAGCAACCATTTTGTTTATACTGTATTAGATGATCAAGAAGAACGTGACCATGCATAATACTGATAGTTTATTTTCAAGGTTAAAGTTAGTAGATCTTAAAATCTATAATAACTTTGATTAAATTTCATATCAGTACTAGCAAACTAGATACTTAATTAGTATTGATGTATCCTACATCTTGCTCTGGGTTTCGGTTCGTTGTTTTTTTTTATCATCAAAGGTAGTAGTTCATACAACATGTGAGAATACTATTTTATTTTTCAATGGTTAAAATTACTGTTTTAAATCAGGGTTGGTGCTAGAGGCAAAGATGTTAGACCAAAACGCTTACATTCTATAAAGCAAGCGATGAAAAATATATGCGAATGCGAATTTCCTAACATGGAACACATTTGCATCAATTTTCAGATAGTAAAGATTTTATCTTACCATCTATTTTTGGCTAATGTCTTGATCTACGTAGCAAAAATGTTATCTTTTGTTCATTGGATTTTTTGCAGATGCAACAGTTTATTGTGGGAATCTGGATGAAAAGGTTTCAGAGCCATTGCTCTGGGAACTGTTTCTCCAAGCAGGACCCGTCGGTAAGCTGAACACCAAAATGTTTCTCATATTGTCATTTTCTGATTCTAGTTACTCATGCAATGTCCCTTGTAACAAGTAGCTTTCTCCATTCATGCCAAACCAAGAAGATTTCCAAAAATAACTGAGCCAGCCCTCAAGCAGGCGCATATTTGGATCAAAAGTCTGCTGATTGTTTTCTCAGCATAAATTTTTAGAAAAAGATTGTAAAAGAGCTTTGAAATACTTTTGTTGAAGGTGATGGTTTTTTAAAATAATGATATCAGAAGGGATGTCATTTTTCAGGAATATTATCGTAAAATGCGTTTATATAACTGGATGTGTCATCAATGCATCAGTTATTCCACTTTCATCATTGAAATAATTTGTAACCTGGATTATTCAATGCATATATCATCAAAAAATTTGAGCTACTCTGTTAAAAAGCCATGTTCTCTATGATTCTAATTTCCAGTTTTCTTAATGTGAGAACTCATTTTGAGAGTTGGAGGTGGGGAGGCTTTTGGGTTATGGTCAATAAGAAGAAGTAGCACATGCAGTTTCCGCAGAAGTATGAATTTTCAGTGATGAAGTCTCTTATTTCTGTTTCATCTTCGAATTTAAATACTTCTTCCATTTTCATTTCCAGTTAATGTTCACATGCCAAAGGACAGAATTACTCAAGCACATCAAGGTTATGGGTTCGTCGAGTTCATGGGGGAGGAAGATGCAGACTATGCTATTAAGATTATGAACATGATTAAAGTGTATGGGAAGCCCATACGTGTTAATAAGGTATTTTGGTCCCAGGTTTTTACTTGTTTTACCTATGTGTATCTAGGCTCATGTTCATATTTATTCTACTAGCACAGTGTTTTGTCAGGGCGAAGATCGTGATATTTTTCTTAAATCTGATTTGCGGAAAGTTCTGTACTTGGTGTTTTATTATCATCATCACATTTTCGTCTAAACTGCGTTGACAAATCAACTTAATTTGCAACCAATGTCTATTCTGTTTCAGGCCTCTGCGCACAATAAAAATCTTGATGTTGGAGCAAATGTGTTTATTGGCAACCTCGATCCAGAAATTGACGAAAAGCTTCTCTATGATACATTCTCCGCTTTTGGTGTCATTCTGCAAACGCCAAAGGTTTGCATGCTGTCTTTTCTCGAGTTTTTACTTTTAATTTAGGTTTTTTGCAATGCCACAAGATACAGAGTCACAATACAAAGACTCGTATCTGTCAATTTAAACTTCAAATCTATCAGCTTGAAACCCATCTATCAGTTTTCGCAACAGCAGTGTTAAGGATAGGAAGAATTATGGACAGGCCAAAAAACAGGACTGTTATCTGTGAAAGGGAAAAAGTGTTTGCTCTTTTAAATTTCTATTAAATCTTTATAGCTGATGAAGATGATTAAATGTACTCATTCTTCGAGTTAAGAATGGGCAGTTGGAAGAAAGCAAGATCTGCCTGCAGCTGTCACGCTTTTGGTATAAACAGAAGGGTTTTATTCCTCGGCCCTGCCGCTCCAGTCGCACAAGAAGCTAGAGATCACCGATTTGTCAAAGACAGCAAATCTGATGACTTTCTCTTCTATAAAATGTACACAAATGTTTCTCTTTTTGTAGAGGTCTAGCATGTTTGAAACTGTGAATTGGTCTAATAGTCCTTTAGCAATGATGAATTAAGCTTCGAGAAGACCAGCATGTACTGTAGGCTTTGGGTAATATCAGGGTATTTTTAACTTGCCTATGGTGGGCCCTTTCGTAAGCTTCAAGGGATAATATCATTTTATTTTGTGCGCTAAGCTCAACTGAACTAAACTGCAATGGGAGCAATCCGAGTAGTAAAAGTGTCTCCCTTTTTAAAGAAAACTCAAATACTTAACTGAAGTGCTTAGTTTATGAGGGAACCAACAAGAGCAAGCATTATATTCCAATGAATGACCAGTGTTGAAGTGCCTTATATCAATATTTCAAAGAAACTGACCAACAAGATGATAGCTAGTGGAATGAATAAGCGCTTTTGCAGTATGGGAAAGGCTTTAGCTGCAGATGATTGCTTTTATAGGATTTCCTCTGGTGAAGTTAATACTATTGTTAAAAGAAAATTGTAAAAAGTAAAATCATAAGCGAAATAGACATAGACAAGGCAGATGGTAAGATAAAAGCATAAAAGATGTAGTGATGAAAATATATCTGGTTACTTTCTGAGAACCGATTTAGGATAAATATATTAAGCATGTTAGTGATATGCATTTACTTCCGTGTTAAAATTTTTTTCAGAAGTCGGTTTGTCATTTATAAAAGACCTAAATGCTGCAAAACGTTTATACTAGACAAATTTTGCCATACCCAAGATTTAGCTAAGATTTAGCGAGATTGTGTTCAAAATTTAGCCTAAGATTCAACTTCTTCTCTTTAGACCTTAATAGGAAAGCATAAAGCGAATTTCCGAATTTCCTCTCTTCAGACCTTAAACCGAATTGCCACTTGAAGAAAGCCTTTATACTGGAGCAGACTGTTGGTGAATAGCATCGTTTGTCTGCTTCATATCTCACCGTTTTGTGCCTGTCATGTAATTTGTGTTTGTTGTTGCAGGCACTCATTCGGGCGATCTGTTGCATGCCTTAAATTCGTCTATCCTGTAAGTGATTTTCGCTTCACTGCTTTTAGATCATGCGTGATCCAGAAACTGGAAACTCCAAGGGTTTTGCCTTCATCAACTTTGCTAGTTTTGCGGCATCAGATGCGGCTATAGAAGCAATGAACGGCCAGTACCTGAGCAACCGACCAATCAGCGTTTCGTATGCCTTCAAAAAAGATTCCAAAGGAGAAAGACATGGCTCTGCTGCTGGTATGTATCTTTGTGTCTGCTCATACGCTTTGTGTCTGCTCATACGCTTTGTGTCTGCTCATACGCTTTGTGTCTGCTCAAACTTTTGTAGCTGATATTCTTTCAAAAATCTGACATCTACCTGGGCATGTAACACAAAGATAGTCACCGGCAGGTGTACACTTGATCTGATACGTATTGACACTGAAACCTCTTTGCGCTTCCCAATGGTGTTAGCAATCGTGAAGCCTTGGAATATTCACAGGCGAAATGACGTGCTTTTTACTGGCTTTTTACCCGTTGTTGCTTGCCCCTGACGATGTTTTGCTGAAAGGCTTTTTATTGTGTATCTTTGATTCTACAGAACGACTCCTGGCTGCACAGAATCCATTGACCCAGACAGACCGGCCGCATCAACTGTTTGCTGATGCTCCTCCGGTTGCACCCAGCGGTATGGACATTGCTCAGCAGATGTCCGGCATCAATATGCTTGTTCCGCCTGGACAAGTGTCAGGTAAGCAATTAATTTTTATGAAGATTATTGCATTGTATCCAACTGTGATATATTGCTTGTATAAAGTTTTTCTTGTCATGTATTGTAATCCTCTGTTTTTCTTCATTTCTGTTTTTTCCAAGGACTTCTCTGCTGATCAAGGTTGTGCTAGGCAGACGATCAAGGGTCCTTGTGAATTTTAGCTTCTGCAACACATACTTTCTTAAAGTACCAGTGCTTAAACATACATGCACCCGTATTAATCTTTTATTCTTTTCATTTTCTATTTCATTTTTTCTGTTTTAGACCTATTTTAAATCTTATCCTAGATATGCTTTTTTTCTAGTTCCGTCTATTCCACCACCAAGTTTACCTCCGGCAATCCCCCCACCTGGATTACCTCCCCATGGTTTAATCCCCCCACCGCCTGTTATGCCGCAGATGCCACCATCTTCGCAACCCCTGTTTATGACTCGGCCAGTTCCTCCATCATCAGTTGCCTCCTCCACCGCCGACTACCCAGCGTCCATTGGAGCTGCGTCCTCCGCAGGTCAGATGCCCCTACCAGGCCAGCGTCCAATACTGCCCCCTCCAAGACCGATGATGGTGAGTTTACTTTCATATATATTTATTCCCTTTATTAAAAGAGCAAAGAAAAAAACCAAAATCAAACAAAGAAAGAATGAATGTCATGCTTTCATTTGGTATTTAGGTCCTTATGTACTGCTTTGATGCAATTGGGAATAGTAAAGAAGAAGGAGTTCTGTAGTTTGGGCTTCTGTACGAAAGTGTTGGTCCATTGACCCAGATGAGTGTATTCATTTGATTTGGGTCAGTCTTATCATGCTTGTTTGGTATTCTTTTTCCACGCTGTTCTCTTCTCTTGTCTCTCCCTCCCTTTTTGATATCAAGCATAGTGCATTTCTTCAAATTCTTTGTAATTCACTTGTTCTCTTTTTGGGGTTAGGGCCCATATACATCACAGGATTCCTTTCAGTGTACCTGTTTTTTTCGTTTAGGAAAAACTCTGCTCTAAATTCTGTCATGTTTTCTCTTCCCCTCTCATATCTTAGGTATCTAAGGTAGGCCTGGTGCATTGGCTCTCTGGCGGGGAAAAGTTTACTTTTCTTGTCCATTTCCTGTTCAGAACTTCAAGCTGCTTGTACTTGAGTAAATCAAGCTATATCAAAGGCTTGATTTTTTCTATATTGGTGAGGTGAAGCAACTTGTGCCGATGCACCAACGGCCTAACATTCCTTCCTGTGATGAGGGAATGTAGCCTCAAGAACTAATTTGATGAGGAATGTGGCAATGTCTTCTGAGGCAGCTATTTTATTTGAATTGATGAAATTTTTTGTTAATCCTTTTTCCTCTAGTAAGAAATTAATATCAAGTTCTTTATTCGTTTGAAAACTATTTTTTGCTCGGAATCCTTACATGTCTACTACCATATGTTATTTGCCGAGTGTTCTATAGCCAATTGTCCCGGGAACAGTTTAGTTTGACACTGTGATAAAGTTGAATGATGATGGTATTGAGTGTGAACTTGGAATTGCAGCTTGAAACAACAGTGTGCTCTGTCCATAGACATTGAGCACTATATGATGACAGACCAGTTAACAGTTAACAGCGTTATAGGCTGTGGGTAAGACTTTCATTTAGGCAGCGGGAAGGACGACCTCGAAGCAAATGCAGACAAAGGAAAAGATGAAACAAGCCCCCATTTACCCAGTTTGGAATTTGTTTGATCAGAATTCGCGTACTGAATTCAGGTCGCTCCATTCAGCTGGAGGGAGCGTCATGATATACAAAAGCAGGCTGAAGCGTTGTTTTGTGTGGAGCTGTTTAATGTGAATATCTTTTGAAGACAAAGGCTGGAAAAACGAAAAGGTCTTCCTAAAGTTGAAGAGTTGGTGTTGAATATTTAGATAAAATAGTAAGCACTAGGTTGAATTGGACATCGGGCAAAGAAGAAATCGAAATCTTGCATCTGACTTAGATTATTCAGGAATTGCACTGGCAAAGGCAAACATCTTATAAAATGCCTGCCTATAAAAATGATACCAATGGAGTCCAAACTGGAGGCTTGTGAAACACCAACAAACCGCTATGGTGTAAACAGAAGGCTTTCGTTTTCATCTCTTGACTTCGTTGGTAATATTTTCTATAGGCAAAAGTATGTGAGACAAAAATCTTGGAAATGTTTAAAAATAATTGATTTTTGAAAAGTTTATTAGAAAATTTTAAATAATGTATAATGCAGTTTAGCAGATTGGAACTTTCATCCCAACTCACGTTCAACACACCTTCGAGTTTAGTAAAATTTGTACCTATTTACCTCCTTTTTTGTTTTAGGCACATGGACGGCTTCCCCCTCCCATGCCTCCACCTGTCATTCCAACCCCTGGTCAACCAGAAGGAGGCCCCTCCGGAGTGGCTGAAAGCAACACCGGCGTGCAATTTAACCAGAGAACATTCCCTCCACCTGGTATCCCTGGATTTCCAAGACCCCCCATGTCGGATTCAGCAGGTGCGTTCGGCCATCCTGGTCAGTTTTTCGGAGCACCTCCTCACCCAGGTCAGTTTGGACCACCTGGGATGGCACAGAGTGGCCTTCCACGAGGTCCACCTCCACAAATGAGACAAGGCCCACCTTTCGGTGGCTTCAGGGGTCCGCAACCAGGACTGCCCACAGATCATGATGCTCAGTTTGATCCACGTGGAAATGCAAGAATGAGAATGCGTAAGTTTTCCTTGTTCTTGTGTTTTGTCGGCCCCTTATGGCAAATCATGTTCATGAATAATTCCTTTACATTGCATATTGAAGTTGTAACTCAAAGTGGGCGTAGCACCGTGTAAAGGAACCTCTTCTGCCTTACGTCATTGGTTTAAGGGATGTGGCAGAGAAACATGATTCTTTTGTTGCTGTTTGATCTAGTCTGTAATGGATCCATGTGGCAAGTAATTGGCTTATGATCTTACAGAGCATCTAGAATGTCTTTTTTGGTTAAAGAAATAAAGGTCATACTTTCTACATTTATTTTTTAGCGGTACAGAACTTGAAAATGGCTTTGAAAAAAGCAAACATTTCACAACATACTACTCAAAGCTTTTTTGTCTGAATCTCCTAAGAGTATGAAACGTCAAAACAAGGGTCCAAAAGAACGCAAATGAAAATATACACCTAGTTGAAAATAGAAATAGGCCAATCAGAAAAACGCAAGCACATGACCGGCATAGCTGTCCAATTAATGCTGTGTGCCCATAGAAAAATTACCACTGGAGTCAAAGAGAGAAAACAAACTTTTTCTGTCTACACAATGGCCACTTTTTCGTTTTTTTATTGGCCTATTCCTCACTCCTTCTGTATGTAGATCGATTCCAAAACTGTTAGATGAAAGACGAAAAAGCAAAATGATACAAACGAAAAAGCGGCCATTGTGTAGACAGAAGAAGTTTGTTTTCTCTCTTGGACTCCAGTGGTAATTTTTCTATGGGCACACAGCATTAATTGGACAACTATGTCGGTCATGTGCTTGCGTTTTTCTGATTGGCCTATTTCTTTCCACAACTGGGTATATACTCTTTATTGTTATCTTTCAGACCCTTGTTCTGACTTATTATACTCTGGAAGGTATCAGACGGAAAAGCTTAAAGTAGTATGTTGTGAAATGTTTGTCGTTTTCAAAGCCATGTGCGTTTATTTTTTACAATACATTCCTTTATGTATTGAAGGGGCATTTTTTTTGTTTATGTATTTGACTTTTGTTTCCCTAGACAGCATTTTCATTTGGCTAGCTTCTTTTATTACATGGAAGCTCTGATTTTTTAAAAGCATGTCTCTTCAAATAAACTGTTTTGATCTCGCCTCTCTTTCAGCTATGGATCAGCGCGGAATGAGGCCAAGAATGATGCAACCACCACGACCTCCACCACGAACGTGAGTTGGTAAAAAAAGACATTGAAGCTGTTGCATCTGTCTGTAAGTGGTTGGTTCCTCATTCTGCAAAAGAAGAACAATGGCATGTTTGACATGTCGCTACAACGATGCTTGCTAATGCCTGCATTGGTTGCACAAAATCGAAGTTTAGAAAACACAATACAAAGTTTTCGAATTCAAACTTCTTAGATTTAATTTGCTACTCTCTTCTTATTCCTCAAATACTGATGTTTCCCTGGAAGTTGTCCCCCTATTAGCTCAGACTTTCACTAGGTTGGACTGAGTTTCAATTCCCATTTAATTTTTTCTCCTTATTCAAGTTAAAAATCGGACATTTGCCTCGTCAGAAAGTTTCCTTGAGAATTTCCTTTAATTTTCCTGTAAGAGTTGGTTTTGCTTTGCTGAAAAAAGATTAAATTTGGTACACAACCCATTCAAAAAGCTCTTTCCATCTTCCTTTCCCAAAAAGAAAATATCTTCCTACCACCTTAGTGAAATGATATGGAAAGTTTCATAGAGCTGTGCAAGCTCCCATATTGCTTCTATGTTTTTTACTCATCTTCTGAAAGTAGTCATTTTGTGTTCCTAACATTGCTTTTATTTTCATGTATTTAATAAGGATAAACTGTTGCATAATGTCCAAAATATATTATGTCTAAAAGATGGTAGTGTTTGTGTGATAGTCTTTTGACATCAGTTCTTTTTTCAATGGTAATTTACCAACCCTTGCATACTTTGTTTAACTTTTTTACCAGCTAGCCCAATCACGGTCAGTAAGGTCTCATTCCAAAAAACATCTAGTCCAATCACGGTCAGTAAGGTCTTATTCCAAAAAACATCTAGCCCAATCACGGTCAGTACCGCCTTGTTCCAAAAAACATCTCGCCCAATCACGATCAGTAAGGTCTTATTCTAAGAAAATTTTTCTATCCACTGTACTACTTTCGGTTTTAACATTGCTTCATTGCACAATTAATTGTTTTATTATCATATTATTTCATTTTTATCATATTAAGATTTATTGTTGTCAAATAACCCATGCTTAATTTTCAAGAATGACCTATTTCATCCTAGGAGTAGCTTACAATTTCTAAAAGTTTTATCTATTTTTTATGAACTCCTTTTTGCAAAGAGAAAAGCTACTTTTATCAACTTATATTTTGTCACATTATCAGTGGGGGCAAAAACATGATAAGATCTACCAGTAGAAATGAGAAATTATCTTTCAAAATACTAGTTTAAAAAATCTTAATTATATTTTACAAGACAACTTGAATGACAAATGATGATTACTTTGAATTACTCTATAACTATTGTTGATTAAAATCAAGATTCATGCAACTTCTATACTTTTTGTGCTACAAAGTAGGCAATAACGCGTTATATGTGTCCCTTTGTACACACCTTACTTGTTCTCTACCGTGCTGGTTTATTTTATTGATTTCCTTTCCATTATTGTTTATTTTATTAAACTTCCTTTTATATTGACTTACAAGTTGTACTCTAGTATGGACTTGTGCTGTTGTTGTTGTTTCATTGTTGTTGTTGATCACTATTCCATCCAATTATTACAAAATGGAGTTCCAAGGGGAAGAAGCTGCAAGGGCTGCTACCAAAAGCTCCCAGAATGAAAGCATCAGCAAACGATTTTATCATCGAAAGCAACAAACATCCCGTGAAAGGATGCAGTCCTTAATTTTTGCAGGCCATTGGCAAGTATCGAAAAAGGATGTTCGTACTAGAAACGCGTTCATGTTCAATAACCCCTTGATGAGCGATGTGCGTCTAATTTCTGGAAAAGGTCCTGACCAAACTGAAATTCCTGTCCATAAATACGTCCTTGCCATTTCATCGCCAGTTTTTTATGCAATGTTTTATGGCTCTTTGTCAAACACGGATTGCAAAGAAGTAAACATCGAAGATTCTGATACAGATTCACTTTTGGAAATGCTGAGGTATTTCTATTGTGATGAAACGCAACTTACAACAGAAAATGTATTCGGAACATTGTATCTTGCAAAAAAATATGTTGTGCCCTCACTAGAAGACCTTTGTGTAGTATTCCTTGAACAGAATCTAGATGCAGATAACGCACTTGATATTGTACCACAAGCAATTCTTCTGAATGAAGAACAATTGCAAGAAAGATGTCTAGATATCATCGATTGTAGAACAACTCAAGTTCTTGACTCCTGCAGTTTTACTGACATTTCCAGAGATCTACTGAAGTCTGTTCTTGGAAGGGATACTCTCTGGGCAGAAGAAATTGACATTTTTAAAGCTGTCTTAAGATGGGCAGAGAAAGAGTGCCAGAGGTGTGACCTTGAATGCACTCCAGGTAACCTCAGATCAGTTGTTGGAGACTGCCTCAATTTGATACGATTTCCAACAATGACTGATCGAGAATTTGCTGATCATGTTGCCAGGTCTGGTCTTCTAAGTGCAGAAGAGGCACTCAATGTATTTTTATACTTCACTTCAACAAATAAACCAGTTTTGAAATTCCCAACCATATCTAGGATAGGACCAGCAATGCACCATGTGCGGAGGTTTCCAGCAGCTGAAGATGGAATGCGCTTTGGGTATTATGGGACAGAGGAAGGCATTAAGTTTCAGACTGACCGAGATATAAGTATTGATGGCCTAGGTCTGTATGGAGCTGTTGAAGGAAACAGTGAAGGAAGGTATGAAATAATCACGCAAATAATTAGAGACAATCAAATCCTAAAACACATGAGATACACATCAACATCAGCATCAGAAGAAAATATTTACAAAATAATGTTTGATGAGCCAGTACCTGTTATGAGGTGTGTTTGGCATAGTGTTGTTGTCAGATTGCAGGGACCGAGATCTTGGAAGGGCATTGAAGGTTTTAAGATTGTTTTATGCCATGGTGTCACCTTTCAGTTTGGTGATTACACTGTGAACTCAATAACATCAGAATCACAAGGACAAATACCAGACATAATTTTTAGGCTTATATAACTTTAGCTTAATATGACAAAAGCAAATGTCTTCCTTTAAGTGACAAACATTTAATTCTTATGATGTATGTGCTACTTCTTAGCAGAAGCAAATATGTTACCTCATCTTCACTTGTCTCCAGGTGTTTTCTATCAAATGCCATTTTGCCAATGCTTTAAAAATTTTCTTTCCACCTGGTACAAATTTGTGAATGAAAAGCATTGAAAATAGATATCCCTGAATTGATATCAGCGAAAAGAATTTTTGCCCGATCAAAAATTGATTGTTATTAACTATTTTGCATATAGTTTTTATTAAACTTGTCCATCAGATTGAAAGCTACATACTCTTTCAAGAATTTCTCATTTTTCGCCACTGATCAAAAAAAGGCAAATAATAAAGGCATTTGTCTTGTTTCAATTCAGCTACAGTCTGCTTGTTAGAAAAACTAAGTATAGAAAGTTTAATCATATTCACAAATTTTAATTTGTTGAGGGGTGTTGTAGAATTTGATTACACAAGGAGATCATATTTTAACTGAATTGTATTATTCTTATTTGGATGTAATGCTCCTGCTTTCATTCCTGTCTTAAGCCTTTATGTGCTACTTTTCATTCTTAGGGATGTCTCTGCCCCTTTTTCTTGTTTGTTGCTAATCATTCTGGGGCAGGATAACACCTTTGTTTCCTTTTCTTTGACACCGGTCAGATTTGTGCATCATAATTCATTTGTGTTAATTTTTGTTTCTTCCATTGCATTGCAGTGGTCCTTTTTTCAGCAGATCAAATTTGTCATCAGAATGATATTGTTGTTTATATCTATGCAAAAAATGTATTATCATTAAATTTGTATTTAGGGAAGCCATTAGTTACCTTGATATAATTCAGAGACAAGTATCATGTTTCAGCGTTTAATTCTAGGACAGAGTCACAAAATTTTTGCTTGCAGAAAAATTCTCACCATTTTTCTCGTCAAGTTAAAATACAAATTCCTGTCAATGTAAACCCTCTGGGCTTGACTCAAATTAGTGCTCCGTTTTAAATGCTCTTTCCATTCTGTTCTCTTCTCTTGTTCCTCCCTTCCCTTCCATACAAAGTAGAGTGTGTTTGTTCCAACCATTGTTGATTTCATTAGTTTCTTCAAGATTGGGGTTAAGACACATTGCCATATTATTTTCCAAGCCATTTTTTACGATAGAGTTGGCCCTTTAAGTAAGTTATGTTTCCCTTTGCCTCTCATTCTTAGGTATCTAAGGTAGGACTGGTGTACTTTTCGTTTTGAACCTGAATATTTTCTTAAATTATTTGCATTTTTCCAAATCCGATGTGATTTCAGGAAAACATCAGTAGTTCTCGAATAGAAAACACGCTTTTTGATAAATGTCATTGTTACGACACTCTGTTGTTAACATTGCGAAAAAGGCAACTGCTCAAGACAATGACAGAAATATGCGAGTTGCCCTAATGTTATTTTTTAAAAAAAACGATCCTGAGCCTGAATTTTCTTAGCAACAATATTCTTAAAAGACAGCAAAGCAAGAAACAACTCAAAGAAACACCTGATGGATACATAGCACACTTTATGCGAGTTTTGTCTGCAAATGAAGGTAACTGACGCTCTAACTCTTAAGATTATTTGATTTTGACAAAAATACTCAAAGTTGAAAAGTTCCAAAGAGATTTTGTCTTAAGTAGTATAAGTTCTCTAACTTTTTCGGTCCTCTAAATGTAGATCCCTAATAGAATAGCTCTTCATGAAAAAAACAATGTTATCCATCCAAGTATGCTCTGGACCGACTGCAGCATGAATACTTTTATGGATCGACTCAGGGTATTTAGAATATGTGTGCTTACTAAAAACGATTCAAAGACTTTTACAAAAATGAGATCAAGTATGCAACATAATTTCTCTAGGGCTACATAGTTTTTTGGAGATTTCATAATCTAACTCAAAAAGTGTTTTTGAAAAAGTTCAAAGAGTTTCGGTACCGCAAAATTTAAAGATGGCACGAAGTAGCGGAAATAAAGCATGCCGAAATTCTATTCGTCAAACACTCTCCATTATGGTTTTGGCAAATACGCCATGACAGACGCCTTGTCTTTGACAATTTTGCCCATCTGTTTATTGTGTCCTCAAGGTCAATTGAATCATTTAGATCCTCACTTTCATGGACAAATAACACAGCGAATTAGCGGATAGGACAAATAAAATTTGAAAATGAGACTCAGGCGGTTTCCGGCCATAGGTCAAGAGCAAAATTCGGTTGAAACATTTGATTTCCACTTGCTCCTTTGTGGAACACCTTGAAGGTTTATTTCATTCATTATTGAATAGTTGCGTGGACCTACCTTTACGCAAGAGAAATTTTGGATCGACTCCGAAAACGTTAAGGGAAAACGCACAAACAAACACCTCCCCTAATGCGCGCCCGCGCCTCTGGGGGTATAAAATTGTGAGCACTTAATCTTTCTCTCGTGCTAGGCGGAGAAGAATCTGTTTCACTGCTTGCCAACCAACGACATCCTCTTCTTGCTGGCTTGCTTCTATTGCTGTTTGTCGTACATATTCCTTCATTCCATTGGTTATGAAACTTGTTTTCTTTTTCTAAAACCTTCTCACCAAGATTTCCATTAAAGTGAGTCCTGCGCTGCGCCTGATCGATAGCACAGGGTATTTCTCCAATTTCCTCGAACTTTTCTAATTGCCTTGCAATGCTCCTATAACCAGGGGCGGACTGGCTGGTCGGGCTATTCGGGCGATTGGCCCGAAGGGCCGGTCGGTTTAAGGGCCGGCTGCAGGGGCGAAAATACCGGGGGGTGTGGGGGGGTGTGACACCCCCCCCAATCCAAAAAATAGGCGATTTCGCAGGGCAATCGAAGATTTCGCAGGGCGCCAAGAAGAGCTTTATTGCCACGCAGAAACGCCACCTCTGAAGTTCGTAAAGGGCCGTTTAGGAATTTTGAAATGGAAATATCGTATTTTTTATGAACCTGCCTTCCTGACAATGCATTTTAGAGAACTGAACAGGTATGTAAGGAAAGGCTCTGTTATTTGCAAAGCGAAAGCATTTCTTACCGAAAGTCATAGCCAATGGATGCAATGATGGATGCATATGTTTATGAGGGCAAGGTTGAGTCCATGCAAATTAATTTAAGTTGTAAATTATTTTCATGACAGGTACGGCGCCACTGGGGGGAATAGAGAGCTGAAAGCCCCCACTTTGGTCAAGAAAAGAATTTTTTATCATTTTATATATTACTTTTTAACAGTGCATGAACTAAAAAACATGATAAATCGTTGAGATACCAATTTTGTTTCATCTAATTGCTAACTTTTTTACGTATATTTTTATCATTTTTCTTTTATTTGCATTAATTCAGTAAATCATTTTCTGTATCATTGCAATGTTTTAATTTTGGATGTGTAAACATGGCCTTCTCGATACAAGAAACTGCACATTTCTGTTCAGGAAAAAAAATTCCCCAAATCAAAACAACATCTTCCTCTGTCATTCACAACTATGTGCAATCTGAAACGAAAGGTTACCGTTTCTTTCCTTCCCCAACGTTTAATACTAGAGTTTTAGCATGATATCCCCCCTCCCTATTTTTCCCAATAAACAATAATATTTTCAATAAACAATCAGTTCTTTTAGCACAATAGTATTTTGCTAAATTTTTGTCTGAAAGATGCTTTTTAGCCCTTTTACAAGGTATAATTTCAAAAAATTTCTTCACGTCGGACCCAACCATGGTGGGTCCTCCTACCTCACTAAGCTTGAGATTAGCTGTTTATTAGCTTGTATTTTGCAAACCAACATCAAATGAAATGAATGAAAAAAATTACGCTCACGTAGAGACATAGATATTTCATAGGCAATGAAGTTTCAAGTTTATTTTTATTGCTTAGAAGTTTGTCCTTGGTAAAGACCAGTGTACACTGGTAAAGACCAGTGTACACTGGTAAAGCTTTCACTAGTAACCTATAGACAAACCGTTGCTACGAGGTCTGCAGGGCACCACTCAGTTTTGCAGGGCAGAATCCCTTTTCACCCCCCCAAACCTATTGGCCAAGTTACGCCCCTGGCCGGCTGATAAAAGTGCAAATAAAATAAATTAGCTTAGAAAGTGAATGCGAAGCAAAAAAGTATACCCACGCGTTGATTTGTTTGCCTTGAATTTTCAGAGACTTTGTGGGAAAGAATAAATATACATTTATTGACATGGGCTCCGACAAAGGGTTGGATAGTGGGAGGCCAAGGGAAAATTTAACACCCATAACAAAAGATTTTGAAAAAAACTCTATTGTTTTGCAAAAAAGTGGGGGGGGCCAAGGCCCCCGCTCCCCCCCCCCCTTCGTCGGAGGCCCTGATTGACATCTTGTTATATTTTCTCTTGACAGTGTTTCCTTTTGGCGACATATACTGTACTGTAACACACCTGCTTCAATGCGATACATAAGATTTTAACCTGCCCTGATGTCTAAGCTGGTCATGTTTTTGCCTTAGCACAAGCTATTGCTGAATGTAATAAATTTAAAAGTACAAAAATTAGAGTTCACTGAACGATTTCCTCTGTGTTGTGAAGCAATGAAGAGGACATACGTAGAACAAGGGAAGAGCAAGAAGACTCCAACCAAAGGTGGTGCACAGAAATTTCGTGAGGAAAAGCTGCGAGACTTAAAAAAGGATTCAGCTACGATACAAAGCTTTTTTTCAAGCAAAAGCCACAAACGTCACAAAAACAGCAGGGTCTTTACTCTTTAGTCAGCAAATGACATATTTAACAAGTTCTGTTAACCATATTCTGTTAACCAGCATTCATCCATGCACAAAATTACTGAATTTAAAACTTGTTTTCCTTACAGACTAACGTTTACTTGCATTTTCCGAGGAGCTTTTTATTTGCTATTATTGTGGGCCGGTTTGATAAAAATTTGCCCGGGCCAAAAAAATTAGCCAGTCCGCCCCTGCCTATAACCCAAAGTTTATCTAGCTGTCTAGCCAGGGGTGCCGTCCTAAAAAGTTAGGAAAGGGGGCCCGGGCTGTGCTAGGAATCAATGACACAAAAAGACTGATAAGGAATTGATTTTATAAGGAATCTTTGGCGTAATGAAGAGTTGCCAAAGCAAAATTCATTCTCACTTGAACTCACATGTTAATAAGGGGGGCTGAGCGCCCAAAAATCTCTCTATTTCTAACAAGGGAGGTTGTGTCTAGCTGTTTGTTAAAGGACAACTTAGACTTCCTTGTGTTGTCACTTGCCAGAAAAACAGACATCCTATTTCGATTCTTGCTCCTCGCTCTCAGCAAATTTTCGGAAGTCTACAGTTGTTTAAAGCAAGTTGTTTAAAGCAAGGAAAACTTATTTTTCAACACACTGGCAACGATCTAGCCTGAGTTCCAGACCCGAAACTATTTGGAGTCTGGGGCTCAGGCTTGCAACGATCGAGAAACCTGCATCTTCTTCCTGCATACCTTGTGTTTAACCTTCATCGTAAGATTAGGTGAATGGCAAGTAATCAAATGAAATTTCAACGACTGTTAAAATGAAGAAAATTTACGAAATCAGACCTCTCAAGCTTCAAGTTTGAAAATGAATGAGTTTTGTTAAAAGGTCGGACAAATGTTCGGGCTGCTATGGAATCTCAAGGCCAGGGGACCCAAAACTAATATTTTGTGCCACACAAAAAGTGGGAGCTGAGGGCCTTGTTACAGAAAATTTCTGGCTAAGTCAGTTGGTCCATGAGTAACACGTGTGTTCCTGAAAGTTAAAACTGGACCTTAATCTCTGTTTGTAAGCTGCATAAAATGTACCCTTCTCTCTGACTTTGCAAGAGTTCATTTATTTTAATTTAAACAACGAACCCTCGTGGATCGTGATATAAATTGACAAAATGTAAAACTTTAAATGCAACATATTGCTTACTTCATATGATCTCAATGTTTTGTATGAAGAAATTGAATTGTTGTGTCAAGTTCCAAATAATACCTTACAATGAGTACAAACTAGCAATAACTTAAAACTTCTTATCTAGGATTAAAACTATTAACAAGGTTAGACGACACTGCGAAATTCGCCATATTTTAATAGCTATTGATTTACAAAAAAATTATCTGTCGCATCATATCAGTAAATTCCTATCCTTTTGTGGCCGCTCTAACTGAGTAAAGTTTTTTCTGTTAACTAGCATAGGCAAGGCCTAGGTAGGGAAGAGGGTTTTTGATAGGATTTGTTAAAATTGATTACCGTATTTCCTCTAAAGAACGCCGCGGCGTTCATTACAAAATCCAAATTTTGGATGCGGCGTTTAATAGAGGGCGGCGTTCAATACAAACTGAAAAGTTCGTAATATGAAAAATGACAAGGAGAGTGCGATGAAAAAGATATTTACAAACTTTAAGCAATGTTTCCTTTTCCAAAAACATGTAATAAAGATTGTGAATTCATTTTAAAAGTTCACAAAAGATGTGTTAACGTTATAGAATTGTCAAGGAATGTCGAAATTCTTGTCTCCGTCAGAGTTTTTCCTTGTCTATCACATAACAACTTCATAGCTTTCGAATAGTAAGCGTGTAAACAATTTGTTACTTCTTGTTTCGGGTGTTTCCTGTTGCACTCCGCTTTTCAAGATGCAGCGTTCATCAGAGGGCGGCGTTTTTTATAAATGGTTGGCTTAAGTTGCGGCGTTCAAGAGAGGGCGGCGTTTATCAGAGGGCGGCGTTTATCAGAGGGCGGCGTTCAATAGAGGAAATACGGTAACTTATTTAAACCAAGAACCCCCAAGATTCAAGAACCTTGTCAGGGAGCGGTGTCGCTGGGCCTCTTGTCAGTTTCTCGAATATGAGGCTGCCAGTCAATTATAAAGTTTGATTTGGCGGGTCAAAAGAAGTAGAGGTTTGTTTATATGTTTTGCTATGCTTTTATATTGTCTTTATGCAAGCTGGACTACTAAATGTTTTCCTATAAGTTTATTGCACAGACTTTATTGATATTTGTTTTTATCGAATCGATTCTCCAGCCAGCAGAGCATGTTGGTAAATGGATCATCTTTGTGTCGCACACGTGCAAAAATCTTTATACCAATTAGGGGTAACAAATAGGGGTACCAAATGGGGGTACGCACGGATAGAGTTTTCCCCTGATGCCGATTCGTTTGAAGACTGGCAGAAAACATTATAAAACGGACGTTGATTAATGATGCAACTTATAATGAATTCATTACAATGTTGCAAGTTCAGAAGCCGATACGGTACGAATGTTTTCACGCCTAGGCCACCCGGTCTGCATAGTATGGCACTTTTCGACGAGATCTCCGGTGTGCACGAGCAAAAAGCCTGGTGTGCCGGTGTGCACCACCAAACCTTTCTGGTGTGCTGGTGTGCACCAGCTATTTTCCCCTGTTGTGGTTAAAGTTTGTAAATTTGAATTTTACCGTAAAAATGCGAAGGAGCCTCACATGCCTTCTTCTTTTGCCCGCCCTTTCTTCTTTTTATCTGGGTAATTCCAATAGAAGCCACAGAATTTTCTATGGGACCACAACCAGCCACGCCCATCTTCATCTTAGTTGCCACACCCAAAAATACCCGGTGTGCAACAGGTTTTGCACAAAAATATCTCCAGTGTGCACATGCCATACTCTGCGCAGACAGGTAGGCCACCACATTTCATTTCATTTTATATTCTTTATACACAAAAATCCCTTCAGCTTACAACTGAATACCAAATAAGAAAATAAATACCCTAGTTACATCAATACAATTTATATACAGTTAAATCTAAATTATGCACAGTAATCTATCTTATCCCAGCTGCTCTTCCAGGGGTCGTGTTTTATGTTGCGTTCAGCTAGTATCATAACTTTTAAATTGCTTTTTGAATTTACTAAGTGTAGAGAGCTCTCTGATATTGATGGGAATATTGTTCCAGGCTTTCAGAGCCGAACAGTGAAAGACTTTCTTGACGTATTCAAGGTTATTTCTTGGGAATTGTAGGTCCTTGCAATTCCTTGCTCTGTAGTTGGAGTGCTGGGACCAGTTGTCTTTTAGTCTGGCCTTATCAATAATCGAGCGTGCTCTGTCCTGCAGACATTGGAGTGTACTCAATTTTGATTTAGGAAGACTTTCCCCCAATAACATTAGCGTATCTTAGATGGCTTTCGATAAGTGCACGGTACACATGGTCGAGCTGGGATAGTGAAATAAGATTTTTCAGTTTTTTTAGCGACTTCAGACCGCCGTTAATCTTTCCTTTCACTTTGCTGAATTGGTCATCCCAGTTTAGCCTTCGTCCACCATAACCCCTAATGATTTGGTCTTTGCAACTCGCTTTATTTCTGAATCATTAAGGTGCAGTGGTTTTGAGATTTCTTTATTTAAAAAAAGACAATACTGGTCCGCAATTTTCAATGCGACATTCGATCATCTAGACCATAGAAATATGTCTAGACATTCGGAAAATTTTGGTTCAGTATAAGAAAATCAGAACCATAACAAAATAAAACCTTGCTCAAAATCAAAACCTCAATATCAAAGTTTGTTTCAGTAAACAAAGAATCCAAGGTGAGTCTCTCGGTTCTCTAAAAACATCTTCAATGTGTCTGTGAAAACACTTGGGCCCAGAATTAGACATCTGCGAACTTTCAAACGCTTGCATACAAAACTCTTTTTTTAGAGATCCTGCTCACAATCGGAGAAACATTAAAGGCAAATAAATAGATATATTACCAAGCTATTCTCACCTGAAATATTTTCCAATTCAGTTGTGATTTAGTAAAGAAACAGATGCAAATTGCCACAGCACTCACACCACTGTTTCAGCCAAGAAAACGGTGACAACACGAGTGTTTGAAACTTTGCAGAGTGTCTTGAAATAACGTATCTCAGATGTTGTTAAAGGTCTCCTGTGTCCTGTTGTTTTGTCTTTATGGAGCAAAGTTCCAGATTTGACCTCCATACTGGATCCTTATAAAAGGCTATATACTGGTGTTTGTAACCAAAAATCTCCTAGAGTTCTGAACGAAATTCAAGGAAACTTTACAGTATATCTTGGAACAATGTATCTCAGATGTTTTTTAAGGTCTCCTGATGTTTTGTCTTTCTGTAGCAAAGTTCCAGATTTGACCCCCATACTGAATCCTTATAAAAGGCTAAATACTTCAGTTCAGTTCAGTTTTATTTTAAATTTCACTGGATACATACACTTATTGCAAATTAGAAATAATCCAAGCTTAAAAGTATAAACAATGTAAAAGGAAGTTAAATAATATAAACGTAACATAACAAATACAGAGTAGAGGAGAAACAAGCTAGT
>NW_027019541.1:9446311-9465783 GCF_013076305.1 Rhopilema esculentum
AGGTATCTAAGGTAGGACTGGTGTACTTTTCGTTTTGAACCTGAATATTTTCTTAAATTATTTGCATTTTTCCAAATCCGATGTGATTTCAGGAAAACATCAGTAGTTCTCGAATAGAAAACACGCTTTTTGATAAATGTCATTGTTACGACACTCTGTTGTTAACATTGCGAAAAAGGCAACTGCTCAAGACAATGACAGAAATATGCGAGTTGCCCTAATGTTATTTTTTAAAAAAAACGATCCTGAGCCTGAATTTTCTTAGCAACAATATTCTTAAAAGACAGCAAAGCAAGAAACAACTCAAAGAAACACCTGATGGATACATAGCACACTTTATGCGAGTTTTGTCTGCAAATGAAGGTAACTGACGCTCTAACTCTTAAGATTATTTGATTTTGACAAAAATACTCAAAGTTGAAAAGTTCCAAAGAGATTTTGTCTTAAGTAGTATAAGTTCTCTAACTTTTTCGGTCCTCTACATGTAGATCCCTAATAGAATAGCTCTTCATGAAAAAAACAATGTTATCCATCCAAGTATGCTCTGGACCGACTGCAGCGTGAGTACTTTTATGGATCGACTCAGGGTATTTAGAATATGTGTGCTAACTAAAAACGATTCAAAGACTTTTACAAAAATGAGATCAAGTATGCAACATAATTTCTCTAGGGCTACATAGTTTTTTGGAGATTTCATAATCTAACTCAAAAAGTGTTTTTGAAAAAGTACAAAGAGTTTCGGTACCGCAAAATTTAAAGATGGCACGAAGTAGCGGAAATAAAGCATGCCGAAATTCTATTCGTCAAACACTCTCCATTATGGTTTTGGCAAATACGCCATGACAGACGCCTTGTCTTTGACATTTTTGCCCATCTGTTTATTGTCTTTCTCTCGTGCTAGGCGGAGAAGAATCTGTTTCACTGCTTGCCAACCAACGACATCCTCTTCTTGCTGGCTTGCTTCTATTGCTGTTTGTCGTACATATTCCTTCATTCCATTGGCTATGAAACTTGTTTTCTTTTTCTAAAACCTTCTCACCAAGATTTCCATTAAAGTGAGTCCTGCGCTGCGCCTGATCGATAGCACAGGGTATTTCTCCAATTTCCTCGAACTTTTCTTATTGCCTTGCAATGCTCCTATAACCAGGGGCGGACTGGCTGGTCGGGCTATTCGGGCGATTGCCCGAAGGGCCGGTCGGTTTAAGGGCCGGCTGATAAAAGTGCAAATATAATAAATTAGCTTAGAAAGTGAATGCGAAGCAAAAAAGTATACCCACGCGTTGATTTTTTTGCCTTGAATTTTCAGAGACTTTGTGGAAAGAATAAATATACATGTTATTGACATGGGCTCCGACAAAGGGTTGAATAGTGGGAGGCCAAGGGAAAATTTAACACCCATAACAAAAGATTTTGAAAAAAACTCTATTGTTTTGCAAAAAAGTGGGGGAGGGGCTAAGGCCCCCCGCCCCCCCCCCCTTCGTCGGAGGCCCTGATTGACATCTTGTTATATTTTCTCTTGACAGTGTTTCCTTTTGGCGACATATTATACTGTAACACACCTGCTTCAATGCGATACATAAGATTTTAACCTGCCTTGATGTCTTTTTACTTAGCTTTTGCTTGAAGCTGGTCATGTTTTTGCCTAAGCACAAGCTATTGCTGAATGTAATAAATTTAAAAGTACAAAAATTAGAGTTCACTGAGCGATTTCCTCTGTGATGTGAAGCAATGAAGAGGACATACGTAGAACAAGGGAAGAGCAAGAAGACTCCAACCAAAGGTGGTGCACATTCGTGAGGAAAAGCTGCGAGACTTAAAAAAGGATTCAGCTACGATACAAAGCTTTTTTATCAAGCAAAAGCCACAAACGTCACAAAAACAGCAGGGTCTTTACTCTTTAGTTTGCAAATGACATATTTAACAAGTTCTGTTAACCATATTCTGTTAATCAGCATTCATCCATGCACAAAATTACTGAATTTAAAAACTTGTTTTCCTTACAGACTAACGTTTACTTGCATTTTCCGAGGAGCTTTTTATTTGCTATTATTGTGGGCCGGTTTGATAAAAATTTGCCCGGGCCAAAAAAATTAGCCAGTCCGCCCCTGCCTATAACCCAAAGTTTATCTAGCTGTCTAGCCAGGGGTGCCGTCCTAAAAAGTTAGGAAAGGGGGCCCGGGCTGTGCTAGGAATCAATGACACAAAAAGACTGATAAGGAATTGATTTTATAAGGAATCTTTGGCGTAATGAAGAGTTGCCAAAGCAAAATTCATTCTCACTTGAACTCACATGTTAATAAGGGGGGCTGAGCGCCCAAAAATCTCTCTATTTCTAACAAGGGAGGTTGTGTCTAGCTGTTTGTTAAAGGACAACTTAGACTTCCTTGTGTTGTCACTTGCCAGAAAAACAGACATCCTATTTCGATTCTTGCTCCTCGCTCTCAGCAAATTTTCGGAAGTCTACAGTTGTTTAAAGCAAGGAAAACTTATTTTTCAACACACTGGCAACGATCTAGCCTGAGTTCCAGACCCGAAACTATTTGGAGTCTGGGGCTCAGGCTTGCAACGATCGAGAAACCTGCATCTTCTTCCTGCATACCTTGTGTTTAACCTTCATCGTAAGATTAGGTGAATGGCAAGTAATCAAATGAAATTTCAACGACTGTTAAAATGAAGAAAATTTACGAAATCAGACCTCTCAAGCTTCAAGTTTGAAAATGAATGAGTTTTGTTAAAAGGTCGGACAAATGTTCGGGCTGCTATGGAATCTCAAGGCCAGGGGACCCAAAACTAATATTTTGTGCCACACAAAAAGTGGGAGCTGAGGGCCTTGTTACAGAAAATTTCTGGCTAAGTCAGTTGGTCCATGAGTAACACGTGTGTTCCTGAAAGTTAAAACTGGACCTTAATCTCTGTTTGTAAGCTGCATAAAATGTACCCTTCTCTCTGACTTTGCAAGAGTTCATTTATTTTAATTTAAACAACGAACCCTCGTGGATCGTGATATAAATTGACAAAATGTAAAACTTTAAATGCAACATATTGCTTACTTCATATGATCTCAATGTTTTGTATGAAGAAATTGAATTGTTGTGTCAAGTTCCAAATAATACCTTACAATGAGTACAAACTAGCAATAACTTAAAACTTCTTATCTAGGATTAAAACTATTAACAAGGTTAGACGACACTGCGAAATTCGCCATATTTTAATAGCTATTGATTTACAAAAAAATTATCTGTCGCATCATATCAGTAAATTCCTATCCTTTTGTGGCCGCTCTAACTGAGTAAAGTTTTTTCTGTTAACTAGCATAGGCAAGGCCTAGGTAGGGAAGAGGGTTTTTGATAGGATTTGTTAAAATTGATTACCGTATTTCCTCTAAAGAACGCCGCGGCGTTCATTACAAAATCCAAATTTTGGATGCGGCGTTTAATAGAGGGCGGCGTTCAATACAAACTGAAAAGTTCGTAATATGAAAAATGACAAGGAGAGTGCGATGAAAAAGATATTTACAAACTTTAAGCAATGTTTCCTTTTCCAAAAACATGTAATAAAGATTGTGAATTCATTTTAAAAGTTCACAAAAGATGTGTTAACGTTATAGAATTGTCAAGGAATGTCGAAATTCTTGTCTCCGTCAGAGTTTTTCCTTGTCTATCACATAACAACTTCATAGCTTTCGAATAGTAAGCGTGTAAACAATTTGTTACTTCTTGTTTCGGGTGTTTCCTGTTGCACTCCGCTTTTCAAGATGCAGCGTTCATCAGAGGGCGGCGTTTTTTATAAATGGTTGGCTTAAGTTGCGGCGTTCAAGAGAGGGCGGCGTTTATCAGAGGGCGGCGTTTATCAGAGGGCGGCGTTCAATAGAGGAAATACGGTAACTTATTTAAACCAAGAACCCCCAAGATTCAAGAACCTTGTCAGGGAGCGGTGTCGCTGGGCCTCTTGTCAGTTTCTCGAATATGAGGCTGCCAGTCAATTATAAAGTTTGATTTGGCGGGTCAAAAGAAGTAGAGGTTTGTTTATATGTTTTGCTATGCTTTTATATTGTCTTTATGCAAGCTGGACTACTAAATGTTTTCCTATAAGTTTATTGCACAGACTTTATTGATATTTGTTTTTATCGAATCGATTCTCCAGCCAGCAGAGCATGTTGGTAAATGGATCATCTTTGTGTCGCACACGTGCAAAAATCTTTATACCAATTAGGGGTAACAAATAGGGGTACCAAATGGGGGTACGCACGGATAGAGTTTTCCCCTGATGCCGATTCGTTTGAAGACTGGCAGAAAACATTATAAAACGGACGTTGATTAATGATGCAACTTATAATGAATTCATTACAATGTTGCAAGTTCAGAAGCCGATACGGTACGAATGTTTTCACGCCTAGGCCACCCGGTCTGCATAGTATGGCACTTTTCGACGAGATCTCCGGTGTGCACGAGCAAAAAGCCTGGTGTGCCGGTGTGCACCACCAAACCTTTCTGGTGTGCTGGTGTGCACCAGCTATTTTCCCCTGTTGTGGTTAAAGTTTGTAAATTTGAATTTTACCGTAAAAATGCGAAGGAGCCTCACATGCCTTCTTCTTTTGCCCGCCCTTTCTTCTTTTTATCTGGGTAATTCCAATAGAAGCCACAGAATTTTCTATGGGACCACAACCAGCCACGCCCATCTTCATCTTAGTTGCCACACCCAAAAATACCCGGTGTGCAACAGGTTTTGCACAAAAATATCTCCAGTGTGCACATGCCATACTCTGCGCAGACAGGTAGGCCACCACATTTCATTTCATTTTATATTCTTTATACACAAAAATCCCTTCAGCTTACAACTGAATACCAAATAAGAAAATAAATACCCTAGTTACATCAATACAATTTATATACAGTTAAATCTAAATTATGCACAGTAATCTATCTTATCCCAGCTGCTCTTCCAGGGGTCGTGTTTTATGTTGCGTTCAGCTAGTATCATAACTTTTAAATTGCTTTTTGAATTTACTAAGTGTAGAGAGCTCTCTGATATTGATGGGAATATTGTTCCAGGCTTTCAGAGCCGAACAGTGAAAGACTTTCTTGACGTATTCAAGGTTATTTCTTGGGAATTGTAGGTCCTTGCAATTCCTTGCTCTGTAGTTGGAGTGCTGGGACCAGTTGTCTTTTAGTCTGGCCTTATCAATAATCGAGCGTGCTCTGTCCTGCAGACATTGGAGTGTACTCAATTTTGATTTAGGAAGACTTTCCCCCAATAACATTAGCGTATCTTAGATGGCTTTCGATAAGTGCACGGTACACATGGTCGAGCTGGGATAGTGAAATAAGATTTTTCAGTTTTTTTAGCGACTTCAGACCGCCGTTAATCTTTCCTTTCACTTTGCTGAATTGGTCATCCCAGTTTAGCCTTCGTCCACCATAACCCCTAATGATTTGGTCTTTGCAACTCGCTTTATTTCTGAATCATTAAGGTGCAGTGGTTTTGAGATTTCTTTATTTAAAAAAAGACAATACTGGTCCGCAATTTTCAATGCGACATTCGATCATCTAGACCATAGAAATATGTCTAGACATTCGGAAAATTTTGGTTCAGTATAAGAAAATCAGAACCATAACAAAATAAAACCTTGCTCAAAATCAAAACCTCAATATCAAAGTTTGTTTCAGTAAACAAAGAATCCAAGGTGAGTCTCTCGGTTCTCTAAAAACATCTTCAATGTGTCTGTGAAAACACTTGGGCCCAGAATTAGACATCTGCGAACTTTCAAACGCTTGCATACAAAACTCTTTTTTTAGAGATCCTGCTCACAATCGGAGAAACATTAAAGGCAAATAAATAGATATATTACCAAGCTATTCTCACCTGAAATATTTTCCAATTCAGTTGTGATTTAGTAAAGAAACAGATGCAAATTGCCACAGCACTCACACCACTGTTTCAGCCAAGAAAACGGTGACAACACGAGTGTTTGAAACTTTGCAGAGTGTCTTGAAATAACGTATCTCAGATGTTGTTAAAGGTCTCCTGTGTCCTGTTGTTTTGTCTTTATGGAGCAAAGTTCCAGATTTGACCTCCATACTGGATCCTTATAAAAGGCTATATACTGGTGTTTGTAACCAAAAATCTCCTAGAGTTCTGAACGAAATTCAAGGAAACTTTACAGTATATCTTGGAACAATGTATCTCAGATGTTTTTTAAGGTCTCCTGATGTTTTGTCTTTCTGTAGCAAAGTTCCAGATTTGACCCCCATACTGAATCCTTATAAAAGGCTAAATACTTCAGTTCAGTTCAGTTTTATTTTAAATTTCACTGGATACATACACTTATTGCAAATTAGAAATAATCCAAGCTTAAAAGTATAAACAATGTAAAAGGAAGTTAAATAATATAAACGTAACATAACAAATACAGAGTAGAGGAGAAACAAGCTAGTATTGTAAACAGGGAATTATTTAAAGGAGGAAACTTTCCCAGTAGTTTATAAACTAATCGAGGAGAAAGCACCCCCTAGTAAATTAGATGTGTTCTGCTTAATTTTTTAGTTCTAAAAGTAAAATGAATCATCTGTAAATTGCTATCAGTCATCCACAGAAAAATATCATCTATTTATAGACTAAGTTTAAAAACCATCATTGACTACTATGTTGTTTTGTAAAAATATTTTAAGATTGTTTTTAAAAGAATATTTTGAAGGAGAATTTCTAATTTCTACTGGTAGGTCATTCCACATTTTTGCCCCCATATATCGAATAGACTTCAGGCCATACCGAAAACTGTTCCTATGAGTCAAAAACAAATTACCGCGATTAGATTGTCTAGTAGAGTGTTGGTGAATATTTGCATTGAAAGAGAAGTAATCATGAAAGCAAGAGGGATTTTTCTTGTTTATAGATTCATACACAAATGTTAATAGTCTTAGCTGAAAAATGTCTTGAAGTCTGAGAAGTTTAAGCTTTTTAAAAATGGGAAGAGAGGGAGAACGAAAGGGTTGATGAGAAATAGCTCTGACAGCCTTTTTTTGCAGCTTGAATATTGGCTCCAGGTATGAGTCATATGTTTGTCCCCAGACAGTGATGCCATATTGTAGAAATGACATGAATAAAGCATTGTAGATACATATCAGTGATTCAGATGTAAGAAGATTTCGAATTCTGAAGAGAATGCCACACGTTCTTGCCAATTTTTTGGAAAGTTCACCAAGATGATACTTCCAGCTTAGGTTTTCATCAAGCAGAAGACCTAGAAACTTAACATATTTGACTCTGGTGATGTGTTTTTTCCCTATTTTAATTACAGTGTCTGGAGGTATTGACAATGAGGTAGAATGGAAGATAATAAAATTAGTTTTGTCTGTGTTCAATGATAGCTTATTGGCATCAAGCCATCTTTTTACGAATTTAAGCTCAATATTAACTGTTTTAACAAGTTTATCAAGAGTTTCGGTATCATAGTAAATGTTGGTGTCATCGGCAAAGAGATAAAATGTCAATTTTCTTGAGACATTAGGCAAGTCATTAATGAAAATTAGAAAGAGAAGAGGTCCAAGTACAGATCCCTGAGGTACACCACAAGTAACATTCATACAATCAGAGTTGGTTCCATTATTTGAAACATATTGGGTTCTATCTGATAGATATGAATAAAACCATCTGAGGGCCTTTCCTCCGATACCATAGCATTCAAGTTTAGAGAGCAAAATATTGTGATTAACCTATCAAAGGCTTTTTGTAAATCGATAAATATACCACAGCCATATTTTTTATTGTCAAGAGTTGACCTCATGACTTCAGTCATACTAATAAGCGTATGTTCAACTGAATGATTTTCCTGGAATCCAAATTGCAAGGGATATATTATTTTGTGGTAGATGAGAAAGGAGTTAAGTCTTCTGTACATTAATCGCTCATACAACTTACTGAATAGAGGTAATAGAGAGATAGGTCTGTAATTAGAGGCTATTTCAGGATCATCTTTTTTGTAAGGGAGATCACTTTAGCCAGCTTGAGTTTAGAAAGAAAGATACCTTCAAGAAAAGACTGATTGACCAGTTTGGCTAGGGCTTCAGAGATGTGAGGGCCTAGAATTTTCAATAAGTCAATTGGGATACTGTGTGGTCCTACAGATTTTGATGGGTCAAGGTTTAGAATTATTTCCTCTACTTCTATGTAGGTCACAGGAGAAAGAAATATTGAATTTTGATTTGTATTAGTAATATAGTCTAGAGGCGATTTTGGTGTTCTTGGCATGTTTCTGGTAATATTGTCTGCAATTTTTACAAAAAAAGTTATTTAGAATATTAGACACTTTAACTGGGTCAGACGTTGTATTTCCGTTTTCGTCTTTGATTTCATTTATGTTAGAAGCAGTAAAGGCCTTATTGGAAATAATTGATTTAATTCCTGACCACAGCTTTTTCATATTTTGACTGTTTATAGAAAAGTAACTTCGAAAATAATTGACTCGAGATTTCTTCAACTCATTAGCCACACGGTTTCTAAATTTTTTGTAGAGATCATGATTAGTCTTTGATCTATCTTTCGTAGTCTTCCTTAAAATGCGATCTGGAATTCGCATCATTTTTTGGATGTTGCTATTGATCCATGGTTTGGTTCTAAGTTTTATTTCTCGTTTCGTGCAATTTTTAATTGGCACATGTTTTTCAACCAAAAAGGTAACATCTTCAAGAAATTTGTTATAGTTAGTTTCAGCATCAGACGAGCAATTTAAATAAGTCAGATCAATTTTTCCAAAGTCTTCAACAAATTTTCTTTCATTAAATCTTGAATAATCGTATTTCAGTATCTTTGGTTTAGTACACGATAACTTAGCGTTTTTTAGAAACAGAAATTGAGGAAAGTGGTCAGATATTTGAGTTACTGGTGTTTGTAACCAAAAATCTCCTGGAGTTCTGAACAAAATTCAAGGAAACTTTACAATATGTCTTGAAACAAGGTATCTCAGATGTTTTTTAAGGTCTCCTCATGTTTTGTCTTTCTGGAGCAAAGTTCCAGATTTAACCCCCATACTAAATCCTTATGAAAGGCTAAAAATTGGTGTTTGTAACCAAAAATCTCCAAGAGTTCTGAACGAAATTTGAAGAAACTCTACAGTATGTATTGAAACAACGTATCTCAGATGTTTTTTAAGGTCTCCTGATGTTTTGTCTTTCTGGATCAGAGTTCCAGATTTGTCCCCCATACTGAAGCTTTAATAAATGCTAAAAACTGGTGTTTGTAACCAAAAATCTCCTAGAGTTCTGAACGAAATTCGAGGAAACTTTACAGTATGTCTTGAAACAACGTATCTCAGATGTTTTTTAAGGTCTCTTGATGTTTTGGCTTTCTGTAGCAAAGTTCCAGATTTGACCCCCATACTGAATTCTTATAAAAGGCTAAAAATTGGTGTTTGTAACCAAAAATCTCCAAGAGTTCTGAACGAAATTCGATTATTTGCTTACAACTTTGGAAAATCAGTTTTTACACCTAGCACTTCATCACCTTACACAATTCAGAATATAAACGTTAGAAGAATTGTGAAGGAAATAGACAGCTGTAGAATGGGACCAGCCACGAAACGCTACATACATATGCCAACCATTGCCATATAAAAAAGGCTATAGCTTTTCCAAACACATTTACAAAATGGGGTGTTTTCCCCAAATTCTTATGGGTATGGTCAGCAAAAATTTTCTTCTCTTTGCCCCGCTAGTCTTCCTACCCTGGCTACGCCACTGATTCTTATCTTCTTTATCACAAAGTTAAAGACTGAATTGAAAAATGGGTTCCATCATCTACCAGTGACCTGGAGGGCGTGGAACCAAAATCCAATTAGTGGCTAACACCCCCCCCCACCTTCAGTTTGAGAAAAATAGGTGATTTTGAGGCGGGACCCTTTACTTCCGGGAGAAACTTTTTAACAATTTTAGGCTGCCATTATGGGACAACTATTGAAGAATGATTTTTTTGGTAATTTTTGTCTGGTACTGCATCCAAAAATACTCCAGATTATCAATTTTGAAGAGGCTATCAAAATCGGGTCAGGAAATATAGGACCTCAAATATAGAAGCAAAAAATTGGCTTCCATCTCCCAGAATTTCGCACAAAAGCCAAAGCTGGAGACTTAGAAGACCATATCTTTGGAATAGTATAAGATTCCAAGCTGACATTTTCAGGATGCTCATGTCGTACATATATGAACATTGACACAAATTTTCATGCAAATCTGAGGTGGTGCGTGAGAGACCACTTAAAAAATTGGTCCATTTGGCATCAAATGACCCGTTAACTTTTGATGGATGTTCTTGGCATATTCTGCAAAGAGTGTGAATCTCAGATTCTCCTTATGCAACAGCTACACGGTAACAAACAGATTCTTTGTTTCATTCATGAACTGGTTTGAAATCATAGATTTTCTTTGGTGTGTCTGGCAGTTAATTTTGCATGAACCAAATTTGCACAAAATCGACGTTAGATAAAACTCTGATAGTAATTGATCATATTGCTTCTTACTCAAATACTTTATGTTATTTGATTTACCTTGTTTAATTTTCCTTTCAGATCGAAATAATATATCATAGATCACATTTAAAGAATGGACCGGATCAGAGATGGCTGGTTCTATGAGAAAAGCGATACTTTTCCTGGACAATCATTTGGTTTAGAAATTGAAAAAGTCCTCTATCACGACAAGTCAAAGTACCAAGATATACTAGTTTTTCAAAGGTGACTTATTTCTTTCAAGGCTGTCCAAAGTTTTCCTCTTCTGTCAGGCTTCTTCTTCATAGACAAGCTTATTTTCATTTTTAACATTCAGCGCTTTTAGAAGAAGGAGTAGAGATAGCAAAACCCAAGGATATGAGCTTGAACTCCATTGATAAATAAGCTAAATTGGCTTTCCCCACAAACCAAGGTTCCTTGTGCACTTTCTTATAAACTTTTGGTCTGAAGCCTTGGTTAAGTTGGTAAGTCTTGCTACACGTTTGATCCTACTCTATGCAAGTCTAGGTAGCGCGCTATGTTGGTTGTAGTAATGAAGTATGTAATTAACACAGGTGTTAAAAGGAGTTATTAGAATAAGCAAGCAAGTAGTCTAGCACGTTAAATGTACATTCAAATTGCAGATCTTGATATAAATCGAAGAGAGTGTTTTCCTTCCATACCATTACAACCCACAGAGTTTATATTGGTCTAGGTGGCTCTGGCCCGCAAAATTTCCATTTGCCACACGTTCAACCCTATTTTCATCTGACCATCAACATAAGCTCTGGAATTTTGAGCTTAACATAAAGCTGAGCCCAAAAACACATCATTTTACTAATAAGATAAACATAGTAACATAACTCAATATATCTAAGTTATTGTTTAATTTTTCTTTGTAGCAAATCGTATGGAACTGTGTTGGTTCTTGATGGAATTATTCAGTGCTCCTCGCGTGATGAGTTTTCTTATCAAGAAATGATTGCAAACATTCCACTTAACTGTCACCCAGATCCTAAGAAGGTATACAAATCCTACAATTAGTTCAACTAGCCAATCAAATTCATTTGCTAAAGAACCTTTTTGTATTTGTCACAACTTTCAAAGTTTCTACTGTATTTTTCAAGTTCGATTAGCATAATGGGAGCCATTGCATTTAAAAGGTGATGGAATTCATGCTTGTCAAGAGAACAAAGAGGAAAAAAGTCATCGTAGAAACCTATGCGTAGGTCTTCCTTTAACAACTTTTGCATCTTATATTAGGGGAGAGGCCTATGTGCCAGCTCCGCACTTTTGTGCCGACTAAAACTGACCGAGCTTGGATAATTTCTAGGTTGGCCGTACAAGTGTAAGCATCACAGTAGGTTGGAAGATAAATAGGCTTTTTGTGTCGGTTCGGCTTGTGAAGATATACCGTAATTCAACTAAAAGTTTTATGGAACTTCCCTAAATTGGGCCATACAATAATGTAGTAGGGAATTCTTTAGACTGAATTCAAGACTTTTTAAGACTTGTTGCTACGGGGAGGGGACGTTTACAAACAAATACTGAGAGCGAAGTATAGGATCACCAGATAACCGATTGGTCAAGAAACCTGAACTTCGAGCAGCTGGCTTTGCTGATTTTTCGCACCCTGGCCAAGATACCAAGATACCAAGGTCAACCGTCCTTGATTGTATCTGGCTCGCCAAGTAGGTCGCAGCTGCCGAATGCCGGGCTAGATTATGATTGTGACATGTTATATTATGTGAAATAAAGACAAAATGCTTTGTAGCGCCAAAGTACTATCTATGCGTCACGTCTTAAGGTGTGTTGATAAAACAAATGAATTGGCTGGGTGTATGCTCATTTTGGTACAGTGATACAATCAATATGTCTTCTATTATTTCGTACACGAAAGATGTCACGTTTGCAGTTATAGTCTTGTTTTAGTTATGCGAACTTTGCTAAAAGCCCATCTACACAAAAGCGTTTTTGAATAGCGAGGTCTTTTGACAGTGAGGAGAAATGCCTTCCCCCTCGGTGCTGGAGCCTCTCTTTCATTGAGGCTCGAGTACCCAGGGTAGCAATGTCAGTTCTGTTACATTGTTTGAAAACATTGATCCACCAAACAATGCATCTTTTGCAATTTGGGTTTCCAGCTTGTTGGCTTGCAGACCAAGGCTAAATAGTGCATCTTTTTCAATTTGGGTTTCCCAGCATTTTGGCTTGCAGACCAAGGCCAAATAATGCATATTTTTCGATTTGGGTTTTTGCAGCTTTTTGGCTTGGAGACCTTAGCCAACTGCATATGACTATAAATAAACATGATCTAATTTATAGATTATTTTTATTTCCCTGGGAAAAAGATAGATGGATATCATGGAGTTGTAAGAATAATACATCACGTCTATTTTCACCTAAAGGTTGAAAAAAGGAATGACGGTAAGCTGTTTACACGTATCCTTTAAAAAGGACCACTTTCCCTTTTCGTTCTTTTCGTCATGGGTAGGCCAACGAAAAAAGTAGCTGTTTCCTGTTTACTACTGGCGCTTTTTGCCAAGTGACAAAAAGGAAGGTAAAATTGAAGCAATTTGGGAGAAACTGTGGCTCCAGAGCGTGGAAACAGACAGTTCAGGGGTTTTCGCAACTTTCCTGATTGAGTTTCACTTGAAGGATCGTGTCGAATACGAAAGTTTTTTGAGAATTAGCCCTGATATTTTGGACGAACTTCAGCCGCACAGCGTGGTGAGAGATGTCCTACACCCTTATTCTTATAAGAATAACTTTATAAGAACACAAGTCTCAAAATTGGTCAAAAGCTGAAAACAAATTAAGAACAAACTGAGGCTGAGCTATTGTAAAATTTAATTTTGAACAATGCTTTATCTCAAAAAAGAGGGTTTTTCAGCCATGTGTGGACGCTTTACGGTGAATATTCAATCATGGCGGCAAATGAAGGTTTTCTCATGCACTGTGTTGGCATATGAGGCCTGAACAACACCTCCCTAGATTGAAAAGCTAGCAATCGCCCTGCTTATACCCTATCAATTTAAGAACAAATTAAGAACAATCCTGCTTAAGATTTTTGAAGAAATTAAGAACAGTCAGCCTCAACGTAAATTTTCTGGTTCTTATGGAAAAGTGTGTAGTCTATACCACCATTTATCAAGTTAGAGGCACTGTTTTGATTCCGAACCAGACGTCATGACGTAACATACATTAGAACGAAGCAAATTCGAAGCAAAAGGTTTTAGCGCCTTGTCAAGAAGACAAAAGAAAAACTTATCCTTTTTCGCTGCAAAAGTTAGGAGAAAGGGTAATGAGGACTGATGATCCTTTTTTCCAATATACACGATCAGTTTTTTCACCCTTTACGTGAAAACGGACGTAAAAAAGGACAGTATATTTCAGCCTTAAAACTTTTAGACACTGCCTCTCTTAGCAGAAATAAATAAACATTTCACAAGCATCGTGTTTTATTGCTACGATTTCAAAATGAAAGAAAGACAAGAGTAAAATGTGATTTGATGAAGCTTGAAATTTGCCTTGTGCGAACATGCTGCTCAGTTTCTTGTTAATTCGCTGGTAAGGAATTGGACTTTACCTTTGCATGCCTTTTCTCTCTGAAAATTGAGCATATAAAGATGACCCTCTTTCATGTAGTTAAAAAATGTTCAAATAAAAAAGGATTGCCTTTCATTCTTCCCAATTTGAAAAGCAAACCAACCTCTTAAGTTCTGTGTTTTCACAAGATTTGATTGCTTTGTAAAAACATTCCAATTTTACTTAGGCCTTACAACCGTATTTGAATTTCCTTCTGTTTTCCCCTGGCTTTGATTTATTTCATAGGTACATATCACATCTGCCCAAGAACCTATAGTCAATTCTGAAATACAGATCCTTTTGTTTTGTGAAGGTTTTGATAATTGGAGGTGGAGACGGCGGAGTTGCACGAGAAGTAGCCAAACACCCTGCTGTAGAAGCAATTGACTTGTGCGAAATTGATGAGGTATTTGTCTTCCTCTGTTTCTTTGACAGATTTTTTCTTAATTTTAGATCCTAGCGTGGTGTCTCGAGTTCGTAAGAACTACTCAGTTGAAACTAGATCTGTTGCACATAGAAAATAAAAGAAATGGACTATTTTCCTTCACAGTATCATTTTTTTTGCCTAGATTAGAAAATTTGCTCTCATTGATTTGTGCAAAAGTATGATAGTGTTCGACTCATTGTGATGGCCAGAAACTGAAGTAATTCTGCAGATTTCAACTTTTGTGTGCATTACATTGTGAATTATTGCAAGTTACTGCACAAGGCGTAGAGCCCTTGTATCAAGAGTAAATATTAAGATTTTGTAATTTAATCTGTTGTTATGGTAAGTTATTTGTTGATTTGATTAAATACTTTTCTTTGTAGATGGTAATTGATGTCAGTAAAAAATTCATTAAAGAAATGTCATCTGGATTTAACAGCCATAAAGTCACAGTTCATATTTGTGATGGATTCAAGTTTCTGGAGAATCATTTGTCACAGTATGATGTCATAATTGCTGACATTAGTGACCCTGAAGGTAAGAATGTTGTCTCGGATTCAATCGATTTGTTTTTAGCTGTGGATATCATGCAGGTAGTATATTATGCATTTAGAATAGCATGCATGTAGTGTATCATGCATTTGGAAATTATGCATGTATTATATCATGCATGTATAGTTTCATGCATGTGCAATATCAAATGCATGTGGATTAACATGTATGCGTAGTTTTGTGCATGTGTAGTTTCATGCTTGTGAAATTTCATGCATATGGAATATCATGCATGTGGAATATCATGCAGATAGTTTACCATGCATATGGAAAATCATGCATGTGTAATTTCATGGATGTGTAGTTTCATGCATGTGTAATTTCATGCATGTGGAATATCATGCATTTAGAATACCATGCATATGGATAATCATGCATGTGGAATATCATTCATGTGTAATTTCATGCATGTGTAATTTCATGCAGATAGTATATCATGCATATGGAAAATCATGCATGTGGAATATCATGCATATGGAAAATCATGCATGTGGAATATTATGCATGTGGAATATCATGCATTTAGAATATAATGCATGTGGAATATCATGCAGATAGTATATCATGCATATGGATTCATGGATGTGTAATTTCATGCATGTGGAATATCATGCATGTGGAATATCATGCATGTGGAATATCATGCAGATAGTATATCATGCATGTGGAATATAATGCATTTAGAATATCATGGATGTGGAACATCATGCAGATAGTTTATCATGCATATGGAAAATCATGGATGTGTAATTTCATGGATGTGTAATTTCATGGATGTGTAATTTCATGGATGTGTAATTTCATGCATGTGTATTTTCATGCTTGTGGAATTTCATGCATCTGGAATATCATGCATGTGGAATATCATGCATGTGTAATTTCATGCATGTGGGATATTATGCATATGTAATTTCATCCATGTGTAATTTCATCCATGTGTAATTTCATGCATGTGTAATTTCATGCATGTGGAATATCATGCATATGGAAAATCATGCATTTAGAATATCATGCATGTGGAATATCACGCAGATAGTATTTCATGCATGTGGAATATCATGCAGATAGTATACCATGCATATGGAAAATCATGCATGTGGAATATCATGCATGTGTAATTTCATGCATGTGGAATATCATGCATGTGGAATATCATGCATGTGGAATATCATGCATGTGGAATATCATGCATGTGGAATATCATGCATGTGGAATATCACGCAGATAGTATTTCATGCATGGGGAATATCATGCAGATAGTTTATCATGCATATGGAAAATCATGGATTAGTAATTTCATGCATGTGTAATTTCATGGATGTGTAATTTCATACATGTGGAATATCATGCATGTGGAATATCATGCATGTGGAATATCATGCAGATAGTATATCATGCATGTGGAATATCATGCAGATAGTTTATCATGCATATGGAAAATCATGGATGTGTAATTTCATGGATGTGTAATTTCATGGATGTGTAATTTCATGCATGCGTAATTTCATGCATGTCGAGTATCATGCATGTGGAAAATCGTGCATTTAGAATATCATGCATGTGGAATATCATACATGTCGAAAATCAAATGCATGTCGATTATCTTACTAATGTAAAAAATATCTGCAATACACTTGCGTACCCTTATTACATAGAATCCTACAATGTATAATGCTTTGTTTTCTCTTTAGTCAAAGTATGGTAATGTCGATAGGATTAAAAAAACCATAATTAATTATGTCAGACTCAGAAAAATTTAACTCAGTTCTAAATTCTTTGTCATGATAATGTTTGAAAAATCAAAATGGCTGCTGTGTGGAGGTTTGTGCTCACCGTGGTGATATTTTCGATAAACCTTTACGTTAAGCGATGTGCATTTGTTAGCTCAGACTGCACTGGACTTTCGTTGATTGGAGAGGAAGCTAAGGAGACCAAATATGGAGAGTCATTTATTTGCTCAAGCCTGTGGCAAGCAAGAGATGGAAAGTTTTTATTTCGCATGCGAACGTCGAAGCAAAGATTTTTTAGCATTTTAATCCTTATGTGTGGCGATGTGGAGCAATGTCCCGGGCCTGGAAATTTTAAAAGGAACATCTCAGAATTAACCTCATTGACTAACAACAAAGGAATGAAAATCTTTCACCAAAACGTGAGGGGACTCTTTGGAAACCTTGGACATGTGTCTGAACTGCTACAAAGTTTTCCAGGCATTGACATTTTGTCACTGAGTGAAACACACATCGAAGCGGGATTTGAGCAAGAGGAAGCAATATACGACGTACCTGGCTACTCTTTCATAAATCGTCCAAGGAAGTTTGGAAAAGGTGGAGAAGTTGGAGCGTATATCGGTGATGGTGTAGTTTGGGATCGACGATACGATTCAGAAAATGATAACATCGAAGCAATCTGGATTGAGATTAGGCCAAAACATTCGAAGAGTTTCCTAGTGGGAATTATGTATCGTCCTCCTGATAGCTCTAAATATCTTAGTAAAGATTTCAACAACCATTTGAATAGCATGCTTTCTAAAGGGTCTGAAAAATCACAAGAGAAAATCCTCATGGGAGACCTGAATGTGAACTTTCTAAAGCAGGACAACAAAGAATTCAAGGCTATTTTGAGTGTTTTTGGTCTGAAACAAATGGTTGAAAAACCCACGAGAGTAGCAAAATCATCTGAAACTCTGATAGACGTCATCTTAACAAATAACCCGGCAAATATGATACAAACTGAAGTTATTCCTACCAGCATCGGTGGTCATGACATGGTTGACTGTGCAAGGAAATTGAATCACTCTGGTTTCAAGCCAAGGAACATAGTCTGTCGCGATTATAAGAACTATCGGCCAGAGGAAATGAATAAAGATCTAGAGGCCATTGACTGGTCTACTTTTTACATCTGTAGAAATGTAAACGAAGCATGGTCCCCAATGAAAAATACTTTAGAAAAACTTTTTGAGCGCCATTCCCCAAAGATACACAAAAATGTAAGGAGTAAGCCTGCTCCATGGCTAAACACTGAAGTCAAAAAACTTATGAACGACCGCGATAAACTTCTCCGCAAATCGAGAAGAACGAGGGCGGAAGTGGACATTTCTCATTATAAACGAAAAAGAAATGAGGTCAACATTGCAATTAGAAAAGCAAAATCGACATATCATAAAGACCTACTAAGAGAAAACAGTGCCAACCCAAATAAGTTTTGGAAAGCAATTAAATCCATATATCCAACCAAGGCAGCAAATGCGGGATCATCGATGCACTCCTTTGATTTACAAGGTGAAAATACAAACGATGCGGTTAAGGTGGCCAACGGTTTCTGTACCTTTTTCACAACAATCGTTACAACTTTACGTGAAAAGGCGATTCCACTCTGTAACTTTGTTTGGAGACCCCCAAGGCCAGTACGCAATAGAGCTGAAAATGAATTCAAATTTCGCCCCGTCTCAAAGCTTGAAGTCGAGCGAGATCTAAAGTCCATTAAACGTACCAAATCAACCGGTATTGACAATCTGCCCCCAGGTTTGCTGAAGGATGCTGCATGCAACTTATCCGCACCTCTGGCCCACCTAATTAATCTCTCCTTGCAGACAGGGACTTTACCAGCAGACTGGAAAGTTGCAAAAGTTGTTCCAGTACACAAATCCGGTTCATTTTCCAGCTTCGACAATTACAGGCCGATTTCAATACTTCCGGTTCTGTCTAAAATCATCGAAAAGGCCGTACATTGGCAAGTCATGGGATTCCTTGAAGTTAATAAGTTTCTATCAAAGTTTCAATTTGGATTTAGGCCTAAGTTGTCCACGGAGTCAGCAGCAACTCTCTTATTTGATGAAATTCGGCAACATGTAGATGAAGGGAAAGTAGTTGGTGCAACGTTCATTGACTTAAGTAAGGCATTTGATACCATCAGCCATTCGAACCTGCTTCAGAAATTACCTCAGTACGGAATCTGTGATGAAGAACTTGGATGGTTTACAGATTATCTTTTTCATCGATCAATGGCTGTTAGCTATGGTGGCTGTTTGTCTAACAAGCAAGATATTCAAACAGGAGTGCCGCAAGGATCAATTCTGGGTCCCCTACTTTTCATAATATTTTTCAATGACAGAACTAATGTGATAAAAAGTGCAAAAATTGTGTAGTATGCTGATGATACAGTGATATATGTAGCTGATAAAGATGTAGCAGTTATTAATTCTGAGCTCACCAAAGATATGGATGCTATTGCCAAGTGGCTGGACGAAAATGCGCTGATAATAAATCTTAAAAAAGGAAAAACTGAGTCGCTTCTTTTCGGAACATCACAGAGGATTGCAAAGCAAAATGAGACACTCACTGTCATGTACCGAGGCGCAAATGTATTGAACACAAGCCATTACAAATATCTTGACATTGAAATCGACAGCTCTTTGAATCTCAATAGCCATTT
>NW_027019541.1:9465883-9550862 GCF_013076305.1 Rhopilema esculentum
ATAAAGTCACAGTTCATATTTGTGATGGATTCAAGTTTCTGGAGAATCATTTGTCACAGTATGATGTCATAATTGCTGACATTAGTGACCCTGAAGGTAAGAATGTTGTCTCGGATTCAATCGATTTGTTTTTAGCTGTGGATATCATGCAGGTAGTATATTATGCATTTAGAATAGCATGCATGTAGTGTATCATGCATTTGGAAATTATGCATGTATTATATCATGCATGTATAGTTTCATGCATGTGCAATATCAAATGCATGTGGATTAACATGTATGCGTAGTTTCGTGCATGTGTAGTTTCATGCTTGTGAAATTTCATGCATATGGAATATCATGCATGTGGAATATCATGCAGATAGTATACCATGCATATGGAAAATCATGCATGTGGAATATCATGCATGTGTAATTGCATGCATGTGTAATTTCATGCAGATAGTATATCATGCATATGGAAAATCGTGCATTTAGAATACCATGCATATGGATAATCATGCATGTGGAATATTATGCATGTGTAATTTCATGCATGTGTAATTTCATGCAGATAGTATATCATGCATATGGAAAATCATGCATTTAGAATATCATGCATATGGAAAATCATGCATGTGGAGTATTATGCATGTGTAATTTCATGCATGTGTAATTTCATGCAGATAGTATATCATGCATATGGAAAATCATGCATTTAGAATATCATGCATATGGAAAATCATGCATGTGGAGTATTATGCATGTGTAATTTCATGCATGTGTAATTTCATGCAGATAGTATATCATGCATATGGAAAATCATGCATTTAGAATATCATGCATATGGAAAATCATGCATGTGGAGTATTATGCATGTGTAATTTCATGCATGTGTAATTTCATGCAGATAGTATATCATGCATATGGAAAATCATGCATTTAGAATATCATGCATATGGAAAATCATGCATGTGGAGTATTATGCATGTGTAATTTCATGCATGTGTAATTTCATGCAGATAGTATATCATGCATATGGAAAATCATGCATTTAGAATATCATGCATATGGAAAATCATGCATGTGGAGTATTATGCATGTGTAATTTCATGCATGTGTAATTTCATGCAGATAGTATATCATGCATATGGAAAATCATGCATTTAGAATATCATGCATATGGAAAATCATGCATGTGGAGTATTATGCATGTGTAATTTCATGCATGTGTAATTTCATGCAGATAGTATATCATGCATATGGAAAATCATGCATTTAGAATATCATGCATATGGAAAATCATGCATGTGGAGTATTATGCATGTGTAATTTCATGCATGTGTAATTTCATGCAGATAGTATATCATGCATATGGAAAATCATGCATTTAGAATATCATGCATATGGAAAATCATGCATGTGGAGTATTATGCATGTGTAATTTCATGCATGTGTAATTTCATGCAGATAGTATATCATGCATATGGAAAATCATGCATTTAGAATATCATGCATATGGAAAATCATGCATGTGGAGTATTATGCATGTGTAATTTCATGCATGTGTAATTTCATGCAGATAGTATATCATGCATATGGAAAATCATGCATTTAGAATATCATGCATATGGAAAACCATGCATGTGGAATATTATGCATGTGGAATATCATGCATTTAGAATATAATGCATGTGGAATATCATGCAGATAGTGTATCATGCATATGGATAATCATGGATGTGTAATTTCATGAATGTTTAATTTCATGCATGTGGAATATCATGCATGTGGAATATCATGCATGTGGAATATCATGCAGATAGTATATCATGCATGTGGAATATCATGCATTTAGAATATCATGGATGTGGAACATCATGCAGATAGTTTATCATGCATATGGAAAATCATGGATGTGTAATTTCATGGATGTGTAATTTCATGGATGTGTAATTTCATGGATGTGTAATTTCATGCATGTGTATTTTCATCCATGTGTAATTTCATCCATATGTAGTTTCATGCATGTGTAGTTTCATGCTTGTAGAATTTCATGCATCTGGAATATCATGCATGTGGAATATCATGCATGTGTAATTTCATGCATATGGGATATTATGCATATGTAATTTCATCCATGTGTAATTTCATGCATGTGTAATTTCATGCATGTGGAATATCATGCATATGGAAAATCATGCATTTAGAATATCATGCATGTGGAATATCACGCAGATAGTATTTCATGCATGTGGAATATCATGCAGATAGTATACCATGCATATGGAAAATCATGCATGTGGAACATCATGCATTTGTAATTTCATGCATGTGGAGTATCATGCATGTGGAATATCATGCATGTGGAATATCATGCATGTGGAATATCATGCATGTGGAATATCACGCATATAGTATTTCATGCATGTGGAATATCATGCAGATAGTTTATCATGCATATGGAAAATCATGGATGTGTAATTTCATGCATGTGTTATTTCATGCATGTGTAATTTCATACATGTGGAATATCATGCATGTGGAATATCATGCATGTGGAATATCACGCAGATAGTATACCATGCATATGGAAAATCATGCATGTGGAATATCATGCATTTGTAATTTCATGCATGTGGAATATCATGCATGTGGAATATCATGCATGTGGAATATCATGCATGTGGAATATCATGCATGTGGAATATCATGCATGTGGAATATCATGCAGATAGTATATCATGCATGTGGAATATCATGCAGATAGTTTATCATGCATATGGAAAATCATGGATGTGTAATTTCATGGATGTGTAATTTCATGCATGCGTAATTTCATGCATGTCGAGTATCATGCATGTGGAAAATCATGCATTTAGAATATCATGCATGTGGAATATCATACATGTCGAAAATCAAATGCATGTTGATTATCTTACTAATGTAAAAAATATCTGCAATACACTTGCGTACCCTTATTACATAGAATCCTACAATGTATAACGCTTTGTTTTCTCTTTAGTCAAAGTATGGTAATGTCGATAGGATTAAAAAACCATAATTAATTATGTCAGACTCAGAAAAATTTAACTCAGTTCTTTGTCATGATAATGTTTGAAAAATCAAAATGGCTGCTGTGTGGAGGTTTGTGCTCACCGTGGTGATATTTTCGATAAACCTTTACGTTAAGCAATGTGCATTTGTTAGCTCAGACTGCATTGGACTTTCGTTGATTGGAGAGGAAGCTAAGGAGACCAAATATGGAGAGTCATTTATTTGCTCAAGCATGTGGCAAGCGAGAGATGGAAAGTTTTTATTTCGCATGCGAACGTCGAAGCAAAGCTTTTTTAGCATTTAAATCCTTATGTGTGGCGATGTGGAGCAATGTCCCGGGCCTGGAAATTTTAGAAGGAACATCTCAGAATTAACCTCATTGACTAACAACAAAGGAATGAAAATCTTTCACCAAAACGTGAGGGGACTCTTTGGAAACCTTGGACATGTGTCTGAACTGCTACAAAGTTTTCCAGGCATTGACATTTTGTCACTGAGTGAAACACACATCGAAGCGGGATTTGAGCAAGAGGAAGCAATATACGACGTACCTGGCTACTCTTTCATAAATCGATCAAGGAAGTTTGGAAAAGGTGGTGGAGTTGGAGCGTATATCGGTGATGGTGTAGTTTGGGATCGACGATACGATTTAGAAAATGATAACATCGAAGCAATCTGGATTGAGATTTGGCCAAAACATTCGAAGAGTTTCCTAGTGGGAATTATGTATCGTCCTCCTGATAGCTCTAAATATCTTAGTAAAGATTTCAACAACCATTTGAATAGCATGCTTTCTAAAGTGTCTGAAAAATCACAAGAGAAAATACTCATGGGAGACCTGAATGTGAACTTTCTAAAGCAGAACAACAAAGAATTCAAGGCTATTTTGAGTGTTTTTGGTCTGAAACAAATGGTTGAAAAACCCACGAGAGTAGCAAAATCATCTGAAACTCTGATAGACGTCATCTTAACAAATAACCCGGCAAATATGATACAAACTGAAGTTATTCCTACCAGCATCGGTGGTCATGACATGGTTGACTGTGCAAGGAAATTGAATCACTCTGGTTTCAAGCCAAGGAACATAGTCTGTCGCGATTATAAGAACTATCGGCCAGAGGAAATGAATAAAGATCTAGAGGCCATTGACTGGTCTACTTTTTACATCTGTAGAAATGTAAACGAAGCATGGTCCCCAATGAAAAATACTTTAGAAAAACTTTTTGAGCGCCATTCCCCAAAGATACACAAAAATGTAAGGAGTAAGCCTGCTCCATGGCTAAACACTGAAGTCAAAAAACTTATGAACGACCGCGATAAACTTCTCCGCAAATCGAGAAGAACGAGGGCGGAAGTGGACATTTCTCATTATAAACGAAAAAGAAATGAGGTCAACATTGCAATTAGAAAAGCAAAATCGACATATCATAAAGACCTACTAAGAGAAAACAGTGCCAACCCAAATAAGTTTTGGAAAGCAATTAAATCCATATATCCAACCAAGGCAGCAAATGCGGGATCATCGATGCACTCCTTTGATTTACAAGGTGAAAATACAAACGATGTGGTTAAGGTGGCCAACGGTTTCTGTACCTTTTTCACAACAATCGTTACAACTTCACCCCAAGGCCAGTACGCAATAGAGCTGAAAATGAATTCAAATTTCGCCCCGTCTCGAAGCTTGAAGTCGAGCGAGATCTGAAGTCCATTAAACGTACCAAATCAACCGGTATTGACAATCTGCCCCCAGGTTTGCTGAAGGATGCTGCATGCAACTTATCCGCACCTCTGGCCCACCTAATTAATCTCTCCTTGCAGACAGGGACTTTACCAGCAGACTGGAAAGTTGCAAAAGTTGTTCCAGTACACAAATCCGGTTCATTTTCCAGCTTCGACAATTACAGGCCGATTTCAATACTTCCGGTTCTGTCTAAAATCATCGAAAAGGCCGTACATTGGCAGTCATGGGATTCCTTGAAGTTAATAAGTTTCTATCAAAGTTTCAATTTGGATTTAGGCCTAAGTTGTCCACGGAGTCAGCAGCAACTCTCTTATTTGATGAAATTCGGCAACATGTAGATGAAGGGAAAGTAGTTGGTGCAACGTTCATTGACTTAAGTAAGGCATTTGATACCATCAGCCATTCGAACCTGCTTCAGAAATTACCTCAGTACGGAATCTGTGATGAAGAACTTGGATGGTTTACAGATTATCTTTTTCATCGATCAATGGCTGTTAGCTATGGTGGCTGTTTGTCTAACAAGCAAGATATTCAAACAGGAGTGCCGCAAGGATCAATTCTGGGTCCCCTACTTTTCATAATATTTTTCAATGACAGAACTAATGTGATAAAAAGTGCAAAAATTGTGTAGTATGCTGATGATACAGTGATATATGTAGCTGATAAAGATGTAGCAGTTATTAATTCTGAGCTCACCAAAGATATGGATGCTATTGCCAAGTGGCTGGACGAAAATGCGCTGATAATAAATCTTAAAAAAGGAAAAACTGAGTCGCTTCTTTTCGGAACATCACAGAGGATTGCAAAGCAAAATGAGACACTCACTGTCATGTACCGAGGCGCAAATGTATTGAACACAAGCCATTACAAATATCTTGACATTGAAATCGACAGCTCTTTGAATCTCAATAGCCATTTTGACAACTGTTTTAAACGCGCATCAAGCAGGCTGAGGCTGCTGGGAGACTTGATTTATCGCTCACCGATTCTGCCTACTTTTACCTACTCTGGAATACTACTGCTGAAGCTAACTGACACCCAGTTAAGAAGACTAGCTTCGTTTCATAATCGCTCGGTAAGAACAATACAAGGAAATTTGAACACTAGCGGAAGAATTCATTCAGTTGTCAGTGCAAATAAGATTCGTGCATGTAAGCTGGCACGCAAGTGTATTGACAAGGACATTTGTGACACTTTTCAAGGCTACTTCGAAATCAATGACCACAATATGAGAACAAGAAACAATCAATGTCTTGTCAAGCTTCCAAAAATTAAAACTGAATATGCACGCAAATCGTTTCGTTTCATGGCAGCAAAAATTTACAATGAACTGCCTATCAACATACGGAAAACTGAATCATTCAATGCCTATGAACAGCATCTTAAGCAACATTTTACCTAGGCTTCTTATTTTAGATATGTAATATATGATTTAGGCTCCTTATTTTAAATATGTAACATATGGTATTGATACAATTGCTGTAAATTTTTCATTTTTTTTATATAATATCTTTTTACGTTAATTAGGACACATTGATAACAGCAGTAACGTTGAAGTGTTAGTCCTGTATAAAGATTCGTGTTATTATTATATTATTTCAGTCGAATCTGTTGTCGTTATAAAGTGACGTTCTTAAATATTTTAATGGAGGAAAATTGACTGTGCGAGATAATTGTCTGTTTCGATTGGACCCAAATGTCATGATCCACTGTATTATAATGTTGTTACGTGTGTATGATAGCTATGGCCCACTCCGACTTCTTTATTGAGCAAAAAAATCCAATGAAGGACGAAACCATTTCGGTATTTAGGACGCACTAATCAGCGATTAGTCGATAGAATAAAACATCATGTTCCTGCGACCATTAGGCAACAAACGGTTCGGTTAAGAGAACGGCCCTGACTGATGGAATCTCAAATTAAAGCCTCTGTTCACTGTATTTCAATCCACTGCTGTGTGGTTTTCAGGAGCATTAAAGCACATATCATGCTCTTCTTCGTTTGATAGAAAATTGCAGATAGGCATTGGACAGTAAAACACCGTTGGGGCCGTGCTTGTGGACCTTTCCAAAGCCTTTGATTGCTTGGTATCAATTACAAAATTAGGAGCATGTGGCGTTTCGCATGCAGCTTATCCACGTCTATGAGGGTGGGCAAAAGCTGAAAGTAAAGGTAGATTGGAAGGAGACTAGCGTAGGTGTACCACAGGGATCTGTTCTGGAGCCTCACTTGTTTAATATCTACCTGAATGATCTGTTTTTGTTTATGACGGACATAAGAATATCCAACTATGCTTTTGATACCTCTATCGTTGTGCGGACACAATCAGGGAAATATAATCAATCGCTTAGAAAACGAAACCCGAATTCTTTCAGAGTGGTTTCAGAATAATTACATAAAGTGCCATCTGATGATTTTCGGTGAAAGGGGTGATAAAAAATTGAAGTTCAACCATCATATAGTGCACACGTACGACACACGTAAAGTTGTTATGCAAGAAGGAAGCTTAAAAGCTCCACGTTCTTTTTCGTATTTTTTATTTACTTGTCCTTAAAAAACTAAAACATTTTACGGTGTTTATCCTATCACAATTGAGCTACTGCCCTTTATTGTAGATGTTCTGAGATAGAATTGTTGAAATCACGATCACCCAAATTCACAAAATCGGATTAAAAATAAGTGTATCGGACTTTGGTGCATTTTTGACCCTATAATAACTGTTTGTCCATTATCAGAGTCTGCTGTTGTTGTTGAATGGCAAAACTCAATCGGATATCAACCCAAACTGTATGATTGAGATTTTCATCTACGAAACAAAAGTCTTTTACAAATTCCCAAAGCCAAGACAGCTCGGTTTGGTTCAGAAAGTATTGCTTTCTCGAGATTTTAACTGTGCTATGAACTGGGATTTGAAAGGTGCAACTCGCATCAAACGGTCCCTTAATATTACCATTTTTAAAAAAGTGTGAAAGAGTGGAGGGGTAATGAATGCAACTGCCGATTATGCAGGACTAGGTAGCACAGGCTGGGTTCTTAAATTGATCTTTGATTTTAAGCTCGCTAGTTTAAGCAACTAAGCCTAGTTTTTGACGAGGACGTGCCATTTTGGTTCAAAATTTAGACCCATAATTCCGCACATGTCTGGAAAAATGTGACCCATAATTCCGCAAAAATGATTTAAAAGTCTACCCATAATTCCTCGAGGCACAGAACATTTTCCAAGACACAACAAAAACTTCAAACAATTTTTGTATGTCCTTTGTTCTAAAATTTTAACATTACACATCAATCACTCGATCCCAAGAGCATTAAGAGAACCCATTGGTGCAGGTCAGGTGTTCTCAATATAGCAATCCAATTCATTATGTAATCCAAGAAAGTGCAAAAAACTGTGCTGACATGCAACAACAAGGTTTCTGTTATCTTATTGGCTAATGCCTGACAGGCATCAAATCAAAGTTGCTCTTGTAACCTTTTATATGATTGGATTCCCTTAATGCAAATTGTTTATTGTGGTCCTTGTCCTTTGGGATCTACGAGTCCCATCAAAGTTGGTGCTTGGCTCTACAATTTCAAGAAATGTTCCATTAAAATAGCTGTTGGCACTTTCAGCCCTTTTATGTTGTGTAATCCTGGTTGTTTGTACACCACTTTTATTAGCATTTCCGGAAACTGTCTCTTTAGGAGCTTCAGTTCAATTATAGCCATGGTTGTCAAAATATGACTTTTGCACGCCTAATGATGTTTCTAGCTAACTGGTTTTCCAAAATGGTACCGATAACTCTGTATATTTCTTCAAATGGTACCCATGATTCCGCACATAATTGAAAAACTGATACCCATAATTCCGCATTTTTTGGAAAAAAGGTACCCTTAAATAATGGCACATCCCCGTACGTCAAACCTATTAAGTTACCCCCCCCCCCCTCCCCCGAAGGGAGCAGGAGAGATCAAAGATACCTAGGGAACTGATAGAAAGATTAACAAACATGATAGAAGAATAAGCTGAACTTAGGCTGTGAACGAGATGCGAGTATTTCTCTCTTTGGCGGTTTGCATTAACATCCAAGTTATTAGAACAGGACTTAAAGAGTCTCCTGTTATGATAGAGGGTGGGAGAAAACCTAAAAGGTCTACTTAAAGTGAGATGTCAGAGAAAAGAAGACAAGACCCAGCAAGGAAGCAAAAGAAGCGCACAAGAAGGTCAATAAACACTGCGGATTCGATTTTAAGGAGAAATGGTACAAACATGAGCCAGAAACTGGCAGTGAGAATAATGATTTCCAAATTCTGTTGCATTTTGAGATGCAAGCGAGAGGGCCTGACGACATGATTGTAACAGACAAAAAGAACAACACGTGCGAGATAATGACTTTGATTTGCCTTCAAATAGTAGGGTGGATACAAAGAAAATGGAAAAAATTGAAAAATACATTAGGCCAAAGAACTACGAAAGATTTAGCCAGAGGACTACTAAAGATTTGGAACAAACCAGTGAAAGTTATCCCTATTATTCGAGCCTTAGTAACAACTCTAAACTAATACCAAAGGGTTTTTAGGACATCGATATTGATACAAGGATAATGGAGTTGTAGAAGTGTGTCATGAAAGCAAACACTACTAAAATAATGATTATGCGATATGTCGATTAGTAGTTAATTTCTTAATAGTTGGCCTAGTGTATAGCACTTGGCTAATTATTGCCAACCATTATTTATAAAAAATTATTGATTTTCACAATATATAAATTTGAATGTAACCAATGTTTACAATAGAATCTTTACATTATCTACAGCTGCATGTAAAGTTCCAAAACTTAATTTCCCTTTTAAAATTATCGATCGACAAACAGATCGAAACTCTTTTATATGCATTGGCAAATCAGGCCAGAGTTTTTGCCCCAAGAGAGCTTCAGTTCCCAAACCGTTGGCTGTAGTCCTAGGTTTGCGTGGGTAAATGTTGTTCATAATTAAATTGCAAATGTTTTTCTCTGTAAAATTTTATTTCATTAAACATCCATATCAATGGCATTCCTTATTTTTTCATGCATTTACCATGAGGAAACATTTACCATGAGGAAACATTTACCATGAGGGCCCTACAAGAGCTTATAGTTTCTGGCTTGCTTTCGTACACACCATGTTTACGTGTTTCTTAAAATATAGCTTTAAGTCAATTACAGCGCCCAACAATGTTTCTTCTTTGCCCTTATAAAGGACAGACAATCCAATTTTTGTTGAGATTCTAGTTTCCTTCTTGCCAAGTACAAGGAGATGGCATTTCTCCTCTTTAAATTCCAAACAATTTTGTACAAACCAATTGCTTGTACCAAAAGCTGATAATTACCATAGTGGCAGATATAAAACGCAATGGCTGATAGTTACCCAGCTTTAATGGAATTCTTAGTTGAAATTATTGAACTTTTTTCTAGCCAGTTGTGCGCTACCTAATATTAGTGAGATTTTTAATTGCAAATGTAACTTGCTATATGAAATTAACATTAATATTAACTTTAGAAAAAATATTGCTTGTACTGCACTAGTTGATAATTACCACAAGGCTTAAGGAACTCCGGAAAAATGTTGATAATTACCACATGGCTTAAGGAATTCCGGAAAAATGTTGATAATTACCACATGGCTTAAGGAACTCCGGAAAAATGAATGCATTGCAATGCAAGTAAAACTCGATACAATATAATTGGGACAGTTAGTGCGTTCACGCTTTCCTTGTTCAAATTTTTACCAATGAGCATGCGAATGACAGCTGAATTTTGTACAATATAACATGCATAGCATTGAATTTCTGTGACGAGGCCCTCTCGTTGTTCTTGGGTCACGTTTTCCGAAATACATTGTCAACTGAGGTCAAAGCGTATTGATTCCCGGTGCTTTTTCTTTATTCTTACATTTTTGTTCATACTTTGCAATAGTTTTATTTACTTTCTTGATGAAATATTGATGATATCTGTTTTCGAGGCTTTTGGGCTTAAGCAGCTGTTTGCTGGTCTTAGATTAAATGCTATTATGATTGGAGCAAGCGAGATTTGAATTGAAATAATGGATGTGGTGAGCAGTTAAGTGCCTTTTAGGCCGGTTCCGCGTAACAAAGATGACCCCCTGTTTTCTCAAGTGCAATAAATTTCCATGACAAATAAATAACAGGGTCCCATTTAAAATAGGATTTTTTTAAACAATAGCTTTTTCTCGTCACTGCTTATTCGCCTTGTTCGAGAATAGAGAAAAGTCAAGAAACTAATGGAAAGAAAATCGCGAAGAAAATGATATGATGAATGTATGCGAGCAGATGTTTTAGAGAGCTGTATAACGTGATGAGAGTAATATGTATCATTTTTTAGAATGATGCTATAGAAATAAGTATGTGAAAGAAGCCATTGGTTTGTTTTCCTCAAAACTGCTTATAGGTATTGCATAGTTCATTAGATCTACTGAAATTCTGTCTGTGACCCTAATGGCTGTTTTTATCAGTTTGGCATCGAGTGCTTCAAAACTTTACGCTATTTGTGGATATAGGACGAGATAATGCATTAACTGATATTCGATGATTAGACTGCAACAATGTAATGATGTGAAATTTCGGTTTATTTGTCGCTTATGAACCACGAAAGGCCTATCCTTCAAGAGTCGCTAGATTTGTAACACGAATTAGTTAAAGATATCATTTACCGTCCAAACCCTTATCAAATTATGCTACATACAGTGCAAGCATAACAGCGCTGAAAAGATATTTTGTTGTGCAGGGGCGGATCCACTAAAATAACTTACCTTTGCAGGTTTGCCAAAGAGAAAAGTGCGGTGGTCAAGGGTGTGGCTTGCGACGCCCTACCTTGATGTAAATAGCCAAGGTTAAAATTCATAAACAACTTAAAACATAGTTTTTTTTTCAAAAAGCCTGAAATCAAAATTATATGAAGGGGGGCCATAAGAAATGTATTTTAAGCTGTAAAGTGACCCATAAAACAAGGCGTATTGACATTTCAAGGCACTGTAATCATGATGTTCACGGTTTTCTACACTTTGCCTCAATAACTATTTACATGGCACTGTCGTACAGGTTACCAACAAAATTGTATCGATTTTCCTCTCCCAGTTGTATTTTATCTTACACAGTTCATCAAAAAATTTTCTTTTGTCAAATTTTGCCGAGAGTAATATTGCAACAGGCTTTAAAATTGCAACAGGCGATCAAGGACAGTCTGTAAAACAGCCATGACACCATCATGCCTTCGAGTTTCAGTTACACTGCGACACGCTGTTGCAAACCTCCAGAAACACTTCTCGTTGGTAAGCGTTCAACTGCTAGGACACAGAATATGACTAGGGAATAAAAGGTTTCATCGATTCTGCCTATGGAGGCTGCGGACTTGGGCAAGTACTTGATGGACGAACGCTGCGTAATGATGTTGTTTGAGTGGCTGATCGCCGCTGCCCCTAGCAAGGAACAAGGATGGCCATTTACCACCAATTTCACCAATTTCAGGGATAAGAATTTTTAAAAGATGAAGCTGCCAGTGCCGAAACTATCGCTGGTGGGAAAAATAACAAGTTGAATATTCTGCAAATATGGAACTTAACTGCCAAACTTTCGTGTGGAATTTACAAGAATCTGAAAAAAATCGTTCCTCATGAATTTGAGAGTTGCAACCATTTGGATCCGTCCCTTTTGTGCTTGTGCTGACGCTTCAATGATAATCTGCAGACCCGTGTACATTTTATGACCTGTTACAAACAGAAATTGGCTTTTGTTTAGCGAGCATGTATTGGCATTTTGCAAAATCATTTTCTTTTAGGCCCCGCTGAAAGGCTCTTTGGTGAATCCTTTTACGTTTCGATGAAAAAAGCGTTGAAAGATACCGGAGTTATCTGTGTTCAAGGTTTTCTTGTTTATGTTTCATTTTATTTCAAGCTCTTATTTTGCATTTTCGCTTCTTTCCAAGATTCTTTGTATAACCAACGAGATAGTTGAACTGAGATAGTTACTCAGAGTCAGTCATTTTACATGTTTTGAGCTTTGTTTGGAAATTTAAATTTTTAATTGCTTTTTAAGGAAGACTTATTTGCTTTGTAAAAGGTTTAAGTGCTTTGTAGGTGGTTAACTCCTTGTTTGCCGGCCCCTTTAATCGATAAATTTGTCAAAAGAACACATTATGTAATTTTCAGGCGAATCTTTCTGGATCGATCTCCCGCTTATCAAAGAAATATTATCGTTCAGTCGAAGCCATTTCCCTGTTGTCTCGTATTCGCACACTCTTGTTCCAACGTACACTACTGGAGTGATTGGATTCTTTCTATGTAGTACTAATAAGGTTGGTACCTTTTCAGTTATTTTCTTCAGATAGCAAAAATAATTGACCTATTTTGTGTTACTAGGATAAAACTACTCCACATGCCGTTTTGTCGATAAGCCCTTTTGCAAATAAGGATTTATAGCAAGGTTCTGCTGTCTAGGACAACAGCTTGTTAATGAAACTCTTACAAGATTATTCTAACATGTGCTGGGACTAGAGCCCAGAATGTAGTGACAATCACCGCCGCTTCAGTTGATTTTTAAGCTTTAACCGCGTACATATTATTTCATTCATTTCATTTCAAATGTTTATCTAGTAACGCAGTTAAAGTTTGATCTTAAATTTGCTTAATTACCTGGTTTTTTAACAGCAAAACACACATTGAAATTCTTTTGCAGGCACTCGCGTTTCTTAATAATCTCAAGGAAATTGAAACAATATTACTGCCATAATTGTCCATCAATTTGCTCCTAGGAAATAAATTTTAGAAAGCCTCGTCGTATTCTGTCAAAAGAAGAGAAATCGAGAATGAATTTGAGATATTATAATGAAGACGTTCATGAAGCTTCGTTTGTTTTTCCTTCATACGTCACAAAGGTTTGCACAAACTAGTTTTGAATGTCATTATTTGCCAATTTGAGTTATAGATATAATTTCTTTCTGATATATGATTCTATGATTCTATTATGTTGATGATTCTTTGCAATGATATATATAATTTTGATACCTCTATAACAGTATTTCAGCGCTGTTTATACCGATAGACTGCCGGTTTATCTCTTCTGATCAACGATTTTTTGCGTAAGGAATAAATCCTTTCCCTTACGATGTTTATCCTCTGCATTTGTTCTAATACACACAGATAAGTCCGCCAAGTGAAATATTGTCCGTGCATATGAAAATGGGATTGCATCCAACAGGTCGGCCGCCCCATAATGTTCTGACTACTGTCGGGAGATATAGAGCTTTGAACTCCCCGCCTTAATTTTCCGCTTTAATCTAGTCTGGGAAATTGCATTGCGTAAGAACACACTCAAGATTTCGATCACAAGTAAACAAGAACAGGCTCTTCAAATCTTCGTAAATTTGCTTTCTTCCCTTTATAATGATTCAAAGGAGTAACAGGGCGTTACGTCTTTTAATAAAACGCATTTTGCATTGCAGGAATTGAATTTATGAGATGAACAAAAAAGACCAAGCTCAACAACGACATTTCTTGTAATTCTTCGTAGTGATGAACTTTTGAATAACCGTATTATAACTGCGTATGCAAATTTTATCCGCTGCTAATCTTTTATTTGTGTATTTTTGCAACTTGATATATTGATGTGAGTTGAATGTTGTTACTTGAAACAAAGAAAACGGATAAATGTCAGCGGCAGTTTTGCATTCTTCAATTTCAGGGCATGCCCTGGCATCTTCTTTTTCTATTGAGCCTTGAATATTTCCTATTAAATTTTTGCAAGGCGTCTTTTGTGTCGAAATATCTACTTCTAATCTCTTCAAGTGCAGCTTCCAGTATTCGAATTCGTTCACTCATTGTAAACAGCGAACTTTTAAAGTCCAAATAATATTTTCCGGTCGGCGTTTCTGTTATTTCCCAGTCCTTTAGTAGTTGCATCCTCTCTTCGCTACACTCTTCATTTGAGTTTTTTTTCTCGTCATCACTGTCACCTGTTTCCTCTGAGTTTACCTTTTCATAATTTTTGTTATCGTGTTCGCTATTATATCTTGATAATGCATCTTTATGTAAATTGTTTTCTGTGTTTCTCTCTTCGAATGAACCCATTTTTATCAAGTGAAGATAATCATTTTTTACAGTACTTATTCTTTCAAAAGCAATTTTATCTCTTGCTACTGATGTTTGCGAACGAGATCCCTCCGCGCTCAAGCAATACTCAGATAAACTGTAGCCTCCATTGCCCGTCGTTCCGTAGTACAGCGACGAGGATGACTGTTGTTCTGAATGCAGTGTTGTAGCCTCATTGATGCATGTTCCCCTTTGGCTACCTTCCCTTTGGCTACCCTTCCTTTGGCTACCCTCCCTTTGGCTACCCTCTCTTTGGCTACCCTCCCTTTGGCTACAGCAAATGCCTTCAGCTAGCCGTTTCCTGCCATTCTTGCCCACCTCGTTGCTACCATTGTTATCATGACCAAATTCTGCCTCCGTAGTTTTCAACGGACAGGACTCCCCGTCGCCGCAGTAACTAAGGCAAAATTCACACAGTTCCTGTATGCAGTTTTCCGGTTCAAGGTTGCTACCCAGTTCCTTTTCAGTTATCTTCCAGTTTCCTCTGTTGCTTCTTTTCTCATGTTGCTGCACTGCAGATGCCAATATTGACAATTTATTCATGGCGAAGTAGGATAATCCGATCGTATTCTTAGTAGAGTAACCAAACATTCACAGAGTTGGAATAAATTGAATTGGCCTTGCACCGCGACCACCAGACCTGCCCTGTTCATGAGCAGTCATTCATCCACTTCCATTGCCTTTGCACAACAGGTTTTCCCGAGCATAACAGGTGCGTCCAATGGCTTTGTTCAAGACACCATTCAAGTGATTTTAGTGAAGCGCTGAATTTTGTTAGTGATTTCAAAAGCTACCTTCAGCGATATGGATGAATTTTGTTTTAGAGATTTGCAAAAAAGTGTGTTGAGTTTCGATCTTTTAATGGCGTTTCGTTCGTGAAATGTGAAGTGTTAAAAATGTTTGACCAATTATAACCGAGCATTCAGTTTCTTGAAAACCTTTTTTTTGGAATGCAATTTGGACAAAATTTCAGACACATTTCATCGCTTTTTATTGTTTTGCATCAAAGAATGGTATTTAGTAACATCAGTCCTTTGGTTTAAATGATCTTGCAGAGTGGGCTACAGGCCAAAACATTCCATTAGTTCTCAAACGTGCAGCTTACAGACGTCGGGAAAGTGTCAAATGACGGATTGAGAACTAAACCACTGCGGTGGCGCAATTGATGAACACCTTTGCTAGAGCATGAAGAATGGAGTTGAAGGCACACCAGACATTGCCTGACATCACCCACTAGAATTTTTTAATTTTTCAAATGCATGCTATTTCTTTTTTAATCCTTGTCTCTTTTGATCATGCATTTGTATGTCATTATGATGGTTTCTTGCTCTACTTACAAGACCCTTCTTAGTAACTTTTGTCAGTTCACTAATTTTTAGCCCCTTTGGTACACTGTCATCTTCATACTCAATACGAAAGAAATACTCATGTCGAAGGTATTTCTTTTTAACATAAATTGTTTTTTATAAAAAGAATTTAATTATGCTTCTCAATCTTTTCATCAATTCAAGAAGACTCTACCCAAATGGTCAGATTTGTGACATTTTTTCCAACTAGTTGGGCAACTTCCCGGACGAGCATTTTGCGACAGCAATCGAAAACAGCATATATGTAATTTAATAAATCAGCATGAAATTGTTTCATGTTGACATTTTCCTGCCAAGTATCTAATTTCTTGTTCGTTTTTTATTATGTCGCATGTTGTCAGAGTTTTAGTTAGGTGAAGGACAACCGAGTAATTTTCCCTTTTATTTCACCGCTTAGTGAATGGCAGAAGTCTTTCAGAAGCTCTGCCTGGTTGAACGTCAACTATGTGTCTGTGTATCCACACGTGTTTTCGTTGAATCCTCGGATTTTGCAACCAAAAGAACCTTATGTGTGGGCAACGCGGAGCTGTGATACGTTTGAGCTCATTTATATAGATATAAATGATCAGTGGATACACAGTGCCAGATGTTATTTTCCTACGACAAATGTTACATTTCCCACTCTCCCCTTTATCTATCTGTTAGTTTATTTGTAATGCTACATTTATGTATTCTATCCCTTCTTGAATATATCTAACTTTTCGTGATAATGATAAATAGGTAGTTTGATTTTCAGCTACAAAAACCTGTAGCTGATACTATGATGTTTTTATCTCAACAATAGCCGAATGTTTTAATTTAGATGCTCATCTTGAAGGTAAAATGCATACTATAAAAGATTTATCTTGTAGGAACAGAAATGAAAATTGCCCCGGGTTGTTTTATGTGAAAAGATCCACATGTTCACTTTGAAATCTGAATATGAATAAGCCTCAGTTCACTGAATTTTTAATGGTTGGTGTCTTTAAGAGACTTTGTGTTTCCCTCAGTCAGTCACTTTAACAGAAAATGTGCAACGCAATTTGTGTTCTCAGAAAACTTCTCGACAGCAAATAGAACATGGTTTGTTTTCAGTTGGCGTAGCACCTCGTCCAAAGAGGTAAGTGATTGAATTATATAGGCTTGACGATTACATCGCCATTTGACACATATAAATTGTAAGTAATAAAATACTGAGAATTGTTTTCTTCCTTGCTACGTCTATGTCACAAGAATTCTTTGTAGAGATAAACAGATACTCATCCAAATGGAGCAAATTAATATCATATTACAGTCAAACACTCTCAAATCGAGTTTACGGCCAGTTCTTTGGCCAAAACAGACGACCTTCCTGTCCCTAAAAATGGCTTACCTTTCAACATGGCCGTTCTTGTACCGAACTTTAAGTTGAAAAATAGCCAACTTTCTCGGTTGCAATTTGTTCTTAGAGGTGAAATCACTCTCAACTGATAGTGGATAGCTAGAAGAACGCGAAAATTTGGCTGATGTTTGTCCACGGGGAACTTATTTTTGATACACTGACCCTCGATTTTCTTAAAAAGCTCAATTTCGCAAGTTTTTCAGAGGGCATATTTTTTTGGAGAACCGTAGATTTTAAGTCGGAACTTGCAAATTCCTCTAGAATATTGAGTTGTCTTTCCAACGAATGTCGATTGAAGATCGTATGGTGATTTTGAGAAAAGTTATTTTGATACTTCAATACGCAAGTCTTTACTAACAAATCTTTCGAAATTTCCAGTTTCCAAATGCTAAATACCTCTTCCATAAACAATCCTTGAATATGTTGTTAAAACAAAAATAAACTTAACATTTCTTTTAAACTAAAAGCTTTTGATGACACTTTGCACAGCGTTTTCCGTGCGAATCGTCAGAGCGAATCGGTAGAATCAATAAGTAAATAAGTAAACGCAACTGTCCATGATTTACTGAAAATCAATATGTTTTTCTAAAATCCTTATTATCTAGCAAAAATCTTGATATTTAAAAGTTTGATAATCTACGTGCACTCTCGGAACGTTGAACGCGTAAGTGCACGAGACTTGAGAACTGTGTCTCCGGAATACCAAACCTTGTAGAACAATTGACAAAATGAAGCCAGGGACATCCGCAAGCGTTCAAGTACATTTGTTCAGAAGTCACGGATTCAACAAACCTATGTTCTAGGCAGACGTGATTTCTTTGCGGCTAGATAACACCATCTCCTCTGTAGCTATGTGCAAACTTTTCTAACCTGTAAATGAAACAACGGCATGGACATATTCTAAAAGTAAATTGGTACTCTCTACATTCTTCCCTGCTTGTGAAATCCTGTTTTTGTTTGCTGTGAGCTCGCTAAAAAACTTTTTAAATCGATCATAGCTTCTATGCCTTCGTGTGAATCTCATCCGTTGCTGAGCTTTTTCCAGTGTACGTCATTTATTAATACCTCCATACGAAGTGTTTTTATTGTCACTTCTGTATCTGTTTGATGGAAAATGTGTCAATCATCAATTTGAATTTAGTCCTCTTCTCTCTGTTCAAAAAGTGTTTTACCTTTAAATTTCTGTTTGATTTCTTTTAGACTATTCTCATTGTGTTGCTACGACCAAAAGAAGAGATTGTGTCAGTTCTTCCAACGAAATGATTGCGGCGCGAGGCGTCAGGGTTGTAAGAGGTGAGGGATGGAGTTACAATGACCAAGATGGCGGAGAAGGAACTGTTGGAACAATCATTCATGTCAGAAGCGATCTGCAAAGGCTGCTGGTGACTGTCATTTGGGACAGTGGGCTCAAAGGTTTCTATGAAATCGATGACAAAAGACCAGGGACGATTGTTGCTCATGATGCCAGACAAAGTGGTAAGAGTTGGCTCTTGTCAATTTTCTTTTGAGACAACGTGATCTTGCTGTTCGGTTTAAGAAGCACAAGACGGCATGGATGTCTATAACCTCCCGTTTTTAGATCTTTTTCAATAAGAAGCTTGGGTCAACTTATCAATCATTTCATTTAATCTTTTCATATTTACACATGTGACAGATATAGATAATAAAGAAATTGAGAGGAACATTTTCACAACCGTAAGAAACAACGTATTTGTGACAGTAAGTGACAGAAAGCATTCGTGACAGTAAGTGACACAACATATTCATGACAGTAAGTGACAACACGTAATCTTGACTGTAAGAGACAGCATGTTTCTGAGAGTAAGTGACACAACGTATTCGTGAAAAAAAGTGACACAACGCATTGATGACAGTAAATGACAGAACCTATTCATGACGGTATGTGACAACACGTCTTTTTGACAGTAAGAGGAGCAATGTATTCGACAAATTTCTAGGCGTAACCTAGTTATTTTTATTTAATGTTACTCGATGACATAATCACGTGTTCTAGTTACTTTTTGCGATCTGCATGACCGAAGGGGCAGTTCTCACAGAGAGGGAGTCCTTTTTTCTTTTATTGGGACACTGGCTTATACTTATTCACTGTTTAATGATTATTTACTTATTAACTGATGTATAGTCCCCTTTACTGTTCAAGTCTTTGCAATAGTCCCATTGGCTTGCCTTTACTTTTTAGCAGTTCCAATAACTTGTTCATGCCTTGTCTCATTGGCTGGCTTTTCATTTTGCAGTTATCTTATGTGCTAGTGTGTAAACAGGTTCAAACACTGCCTTCCGATCACTGCTACTTTCAAAGCCGGTTGAAATACGTTAATCAATTTCAATTTTCGTGCCTCGATTTTAGGGGAAAAACACAATTGTAAGTGTTATGAGTGCAGTGAGGTTATCATCGGCACCATATGGAACTGTCTCATCTGCACCTCCATTGTTCTCTGCGTCACTTGCTACATGAATAACAAACACGAACTTGCGCACCCATTCAGAAGAAAATCCGGTCACAAAGGCTGCTGGTTAGTATTTCTGCTTCGAATATTTTTTCTTGCTCTATTGGTTGTTATACATGCTGGCTCCTTTGTTAAAGAAGGTCAAGGCTCAAGGTCGAAGTTTGCGACATCATTGGTCAACTCTTTGACCTTTGACCTTTGAAGTGTACAGTATTACTGAGCTGTCAGCATTGCTTGTAGCTAGTTTTTTGTTTACATTAATTTTTTTGCACTGAAGCTACTTTTGTATTTTGTACTGAAGCTGTTTTCGATAATTCATGTCTGATACGAAGGTAGATTTAACCAATAAGATGTGCCTACCTCCCGGTTGATATATTTCATTACTGCCAGTAATTTATTATCACTTCAGGGTCAGTCTTCCAGAAAGAATAAATTCTACTGAAGTCATGTCAAAGGGTCTCTTTCCTGGTGCCACGGTTGAATGCACCTCAACGTTACGCCAAACGGTACTCCGAAGTACCTTCCAGTCCTTGGATGACAACTTTGGCAGAATCATCAACTACGAGAGTTGCATTGGCAATTCCTTAAGTGCTGTTTGTGTTGTTTGGAATCAGAGTCTTAAGAAAACTGTTTATCAACTTGGTAGAGACGGCAAGGTTGTTTCTTGTTTCTTCTGTATCTTTGACACTTTAATACATTGTATTCCCGGAATTGCCTGTTAATGCAATGTGAAAATACTTAGAATATCCTTAAACCTCATAGAAAGAGCTATTCAAATCATTCATCTTCTCAGTTTCAAGCTAATTATGAAACAGAGGTTGATTATCGGCCATCTGTACATCTGCTTTGATTCCTAACTTATAAACATTGTAAAAGTAGTATCAAGGTTTGTGCTTTTAATGTTGATTATTTGTTGTTGGAACAAAAACTGAAAGAATAAGCTTTCTTTCTAATCAGGTTGAATTGAGATGTACAGTCGCAGGCTACGGTCCTACTTTCTATAAAGGTCACCTGCCAAAGATAGTGAAGCCGCCAGAAATAAACACTCGGTCGCGCGGCTACACGACTAGTCAGATTCCGCTTCACCGCAGTTTACAATATAGCTCATTGCAAGCCTGTCAGACTTCTTACGTGAAGCCTGAAGACGATGTTTACGAAAATAGAAATGCCAATTTTTACTCGCATGTTCTGAGTTCGCAGGGGGCGAGTGGACAAGGGCAAATGACAGGAAACCATAGGTACACAAAGTCTTCAACTGTTGACACAAAATCGTTTAAAGTTGCCAGTGAGAATAACAATAAAGCTATTGAGCGATTTGCCGAAGTATCTTCAAACCTCAATAGATCATCAACTCCCATGCAAGATGACTGGCGACTGTCTTCAAAGCAACCATCTTCTAGAATAGATCAATGTGGTAGCAAAATACCACGTGGTGGCCGCAGCAACAATGAGGCGCAGTGTGTCAAGGCACTATGTTCTTATAATGATGGCTTGGAATTCCGCGAAAGCGAGGCTACTAGATCGTCGACTTGTCCCAATACCTTTGCTGTGGGTGAAACCGTAATTCTGAAGTCCCCGGATAAACATGTGTTAGGATTGCCTTTAAATCAGGTAGTTTCGTTTAATTCTTTTTCCAATTGAGAATTCATACCACATTTAGAAAATTGGGAATGAAGCCAGAGGAGATTTTTTCTCGGCTTTTTTTTCATTCGTCGACGTTATCCCGTAATTGGAAATCTCTAACTTTTTTGATACGTCAATTGAAATTTGCCAGTTTCAAGGTTTGTGGTAGGCGGCTATGGCCTTTCTAATTTCAAAGATTGAGCAGAAAATAGAACTATAAAGCGGGACTCTTTCAAGGCCCGCACCAATGATCCAAAACTGGGGGGGGGGGGGCATCAATGTAAAGAGAGTTTCCTCTTACCCACCACTAGCCCCAATTGTAGCAATCATTTTGCTGACACTCTGTTTTTTGCGGACTTCGGTTTTTGAATTTGTTGTAAACTAAAGGTTTATATATAAAAAACACTTAAAGCTTAGTGTAGTCTTTTATCTAGCGAAAAAGCGCGAAGGCCATGGCCCCCCTAGCCCACCTTGACCAGGTCAAAGCCAATGAGAAGGTTTACTTATTTAGGTGTCTCCTTTCCACACCGATCTACAGATTTAGGAATATTGATGCTGGCTGGATCCTGGTTGGCTTGTGAGCTTTGGTTTTCGTTAGATTTAAGACGTCTTTCATACTTTGATCGCAATGTTTTTTTGCAATGTTTAATCTTTAGACATTTAGCAGCGAGAGCTATCAGAGACTTAGGAAGGTGGGGGTCACAGGGGTTTAAGGGCACTTTAACCACACCCTTTATTCTAAGAGCCACGCCCAACTATGCAAACTTTTATTGAATAATGAAAGTATACTGTCAACCAAGATCATAACTTAAATAAAATTCTTTTCTACAATTTCCAAAAATCTGTTTTCTCTGGCAAAATCTTTTTAGTAACTTAAAGGAAATTGTTGCATATCCGAAAATGATATTTCTGCCAAAGATTCACTCATAGGAGCTAATAGATAAATCTTGAAGAACTTTTAACACATATGGAAATAGCATCTGTACAGCCCATGCATAGTGGCCATGAAAATTCTTTCTTGCAAGAATTTTCAACTTTGGGCTAATCCTTCCATCGCTCTGCCTTGAAGCAAGAAGGACGAATCCGTGACCAGGGCCACGCAAAAGGATTTGGTGACATGTGGAGATAGTGAAATAGAGGGCATTTGCTAGCCAAGCGAGCAGAAACGTTTTGAAACCATGCCCTTTAGATTAGCTCAAAATACATTTTAGAGTTTTTTGTGCAGTCATTTTCTTGCAGTTGTTGAAGACTTTTCGATATTTTTAAGGCATACTTTTGTTATGTTTGATTAAATCTATTCCCAAAGTCGAATTTATTACTTTATGAGGCCCCCTATTACCTGGAGCCCTAAGGCAATTTGTCTCTAAAAGCTATCATAATTTAAGTTTTACTCGTTCAAATAGACGTCGGGGCTCTACAAAGGTCATGCTTTGTCCTTTCTTTTTTATGATTTTATTATTAATCTCACCAGAAGCATCAATGAATTCTTTGAGTTCAAGACGATACTATCTAGCTAGCAAGTCAGATCGTATCTAGCTTTTGCGATTCGACCTCACCATGAAAGTAACACGTTCCGTTGTATGAAAAAGCACTGTGTGCATCACAGAACAAGCATCTTAAAAACTAGAAGTAAATCTTTATTAATGTTCGCATTCTTCTTGCCTCTCTTTCTCCATTAAACGCTGTTTGCGGCTACATTCTCTGCTTCGATCTACCTTCTGATGTTCATATCTTTGAAATCCATTTTCCCCTCTTGGTCTACCCATATAAGCCTTTTTCTTCCTCTGTGGGCTCTTCCAAGTTCCTGGGCTTTTCTTACCGCCTTTTGTTACGGGTTTGTCTCTATCTAATCTTAGCAGGTGACCGGTCCATCCTTTTCTTTCTTTTTTTCGGTCTATGATTCTTTCTTTCATTCTGTCTTTCTTTTATTGCGATACGATCTGACTTGCCTATGAGCAGCGCCCCCAACTTAGTCTGGCTGCCGCTTGATACGTTTTCTTTGAATGCTGTCCACCTCATTCCACGTTTATCTGCACCAAACACAGACACGACGTTTGCAAATTGAAAGTCAGATTGAATTTTTTTGAAACATTCATTGGTGGTGATTAAAGAAAGGAAATACGTTAGAGCCAAACTGACTACTCTGGGTCACAGAATAGAGAAAAGTCTTTATTCTGTGTCTGAGGATTTAAAGGAACAAATCACAACAGCCTCCAAGGACTATCGACAATGATAGATACGGTCCGGGCTCTTTGCCCTAAGAAAGTGTTCAAACACCAAAGTCATATAAATGGCAGCATTGATGTCCGAACAACAGGTTTTGAAAATTGACTAGCCCCGCCATACCTATGCCACTTTTTTACCAAAATGACGCGCTACTTGCCTAGCGTACCCACTTATCAGTCGATTTGAACATGTCCCCCCCCCCTCAAAACTTATTAGTCCCCAAATCCATCATAAGCTCTGCTGTCCCTGCCATCAATACCCTGATGTAGTCAAAGTTGTTAAGAAAAGGTTGAATATCGTCCCTATCTCATCATTTTTGCATCATTTTCATCGATGGAAAAGTCTCCTTGCTGAATGATATTTATTCTCAAATAAAAGTCAATCGACTCCCAATCCCAATTGCTAATTGTTAGAAAAGAAAAGACACCTGGAAATAGATTTTTATCAGAGACTCTGATTTGATAAATCGATACTCATATTTTCTCCAGCTTCCTAGTTCTCGAGCGCAAGATCTCTAAATGGCATTCTTTCTGTTTCAAAGTGGCAAAAATCGAATTTCAAAATAGAAGACTGTTATGAATGGTTTACAATCTTCGGAAATTGACCGTTGCTGCCTTCTTGTAAAACCCCATAAAACAGCTATTGTCTTTTTTGTTTGCCAGATCGTTCAGTCCAATTTTGTAAAACCTCGATACGCGCTGTTTTTCCTTTGTACCTCCTTAAGACCTACATCAAGCTTATCAAAAGTTTAAGCAGCGCTATGTTAGAACATCGAGCGAAATCTTTTGACGTGATTACAACTTTAAATTTATATTTATAGGTATCCTTGATTTCCACTACTTGCTTATAAAAAGTTTCTAAGTTACTACTTCATGAATTTTATTTGTTTTTTCAAGTTTTTGTAGTTTCATTTCTAAATATGTTATTTTGCATCCATTTCATATCATTTTAGCACATTCAACAGATTGGCAGAATACAGCACTTTGACAAAGACAAAGAGTTTTGTTTTGTCAACTTTGCTTCTTGCTCTTCTTTGGTAAAATTGCCAATTGGTTCGCTGTTAAAGGTCAGATTTCTTTGGAGATTTCGAGAATTTCAAAAGCAACCCCCAAAACAAAGTTGATTTCATGGTGTTGCAGAATTGCTTCTTATTTTGAAAGCTGAAGCATAATCAGCAAAAGATGTATTTTTTAATCATTTGTAAATATTGAAAAGACTCAAGCAATTTGTGTCCGTAAAATGCAAATGAGAATCAAGGATCTTTGTGCAGCAAAAAGCAATTTGTTTTTCAGTAGCTTTACCTTTGCAATGACTTAATGGTTTGTACTTAGACTTTGCGTAATGATGCAGTGACAGAGATGCATCTCAAATCTGATGAGCTGTGCAAAACACTGTTATCTCAGCTTCTGTTTGTTTGGCCGTTTTGTAAGTTCTTCTTTTTTTGAAGTGCCAATAGTATAGCTATAATGCTATATAACTATTTGCAAACTCTATAGATTTTTTATGTGATATTTGAGCTTTACTGAACGTTTAAATTAAAATGAATACTTGACATAATAATGATGCTAAACTGAAAGAAAGGAGCCACCTTGCTGCCTACTTGACGGTAACACGGAACTTTTCATGTCTGTTTTAATGCATTTGTGCACATTTATAGACTAATTAGTGTTCTATGCCAATGCTGAAAGTCACATGCCAACTAATTTGACCCATTAGATCAGTCAGCAACAAACATCCAGCCGACAGTCTGCGGTGAGATGTACTGGAGAAGATTGTGATCAAGGCTCCAAGCAGGATAAAGGAAACACCATTTTGACGAAATTTAATGTAGTAGAAGACATAAATGGAAGACATGTAATGTTTGATAAAGGGTTATCTGATGACAGTGTAGGACAACGAGATTGTCAAAGGTATGTAGAAGCTGTTTAGTTTTCCAAAAGCGGCAAAATTCCTTTCCTGATTAATGAAAAAGTTATCTTTTAAAGTAGCAACTCCTTGCTTGTCTTGCTTATTAGAAAGCCGATCCATTCTTAGATCCACTGGCGCATCCAGTCTCTCTGAGAATTCCGATGACGTTGGCCAAAGGCAAAGTGACGTCACTCGCTGTTGCCTTTGTCAAGAAAATGAATGTGACGTGAGGTTTGATCCCTGTGGTCATCTTGTTTCATGCTCTGGCTGCGCAAAGTATTTCAAAAAGTGTTTCTTTTGCAAGGTACTTTTGATACTTCGTATAAGTATGCTGTCAATTTCTTTCATTTTTCCTAATGTAAAGTGTTTTCTCTCTCGTTTTTTTGAAACTATTACTTTTAAACTGTTATGTGACCGCAATAAGATTGAAATTCAACAAGTGATCCCATTAAATCAACTGATCTATTTTCTCTAAGACAGAGCTTGAATCAAATGCTTTATACTTATCTATCTATCTTTTTTTACTTATGCATTTTATGCATGCATGTTTCATAATTTTGCATTTTTCTTAACGAAGGTATCGTTGAACAGCTTCTTTGTTTTTTCTTTATTCTCTTGATTAGGTCCACAACTGTATCGCATTCTGCTTTTTAGCTTCTCATTAACATCTACACAGTATTTCTTGTACCTCTTTTTCATAACCTACAAGATGTGCTTTCTCCAACAGAGTAAAATTTTGTCAACTGAATCAAGCAATGGTTTTGCAATCTGCTTCGTTTGCCATCAGAATCAATCTTGTGTATTGTTTCTGCCTTGCAAACACACGGTGACTTGCCAAGGTTGGTTTCCTTGTACTCAACCACGAGAAATATCTGAAATTAACCGTTTAGGATACGTGTTCACATTTTTCGTTGTAGCGAATTGAATTGCTTGGAAGGTGGCTTACTGATTAGGCTAACTTTATTCAATTCGCAAGGTTTGATCGAGCGGAGCCTCTGCGGAGACGTAGAATAGATGTTAACGAGTTTTTTGTCAGAACGTGGCGAAAATTGTCAATGTCTTATTCGAAGAGCTTCATTCCATTAGCCATGGTATTTGCCTAAAATTCTGTAGCCTATATATGTTAAACCCAACAAAGAACTTTTTTGTTAGACAAACTGACAATAAAAAAGTCCTCTGCGTTTGCTAGATCCTGAATCAGGTATAGATATTATTTGCGGAGTTCTTAGTTTTGCTTATTTTGCAGATTGCTGTTTGGATTTAAAACATTGCGTGGAATGCAAAAAGGAAATTGCCGAGAAGATTGGTGCAGGTATCTTGTCAAACATGTTTTGATATTCATCACAGTAAACCTAAATTTATAATAGGGCATTTTAAAATTGTTATAGCCTTGCATAATGAGTGCATAAAGTATAAAACAAATAAATAAATAAGCAAAGCCCGAATAAGGATATCAGCATTTCCATATTTTCAAAACCTTTTTTGGAAATTTCGTCAAATCTGATAAGTGAGAAGCAGTGTATCTGATATGCTTCAGCAAGCCTTAAAATAAAATTCATTTTTAGAGGGACCCTTCTTGATGCGCCTAATCTGACTGTCTTAACTGAACTGAAGGTCTCCATTTGTTTAATTCACAATGAAATTCAAGACTTGATAATTATAGAAAATGCGGTTTTGGACAAAAGATGCCTCTCCTTCTTTGGACATAAATATCAGCTGTTTTTTAAAAGTTCCTTACTTCCAACAGGTCTTATTCTAAAACCTTATGGGCTACAACTATTGGACGAAAACAGTTTTTTCGTAAATTTCATTTCTAGTGATTGAGTGACTTCAACTGGCAAGAAAAAATTCAGTCTAAAGAACTGACTTAAATGTTGTTTGATGAGTTCTTTGATGGTGTGTTTATTTTTTCAGACGGAAATAAAATCAAAGTTGAGCAAAGACGGTGGCAATCACTGGAAAATTTGCTGTCATCCGTTGACAGATTAAGGTCAAAAGTCATGACCCTAGAAAGCAAGTCAAAGTGTCAGATCTGCTCAGTTAATAACAAGGATGTGTTTTTTCAGTGTGGACATGCAACATGTGAAGTTTGCGGGGAAAAGCTGATTGTTTGCCCAACTTGTCATGTCAAAATAGAAGTTAAAACTCTGCATGGCTTGTAAAGTCTCAGAAAATATCGTTTATTGCATTTTATGTTTGAGTGAAGAATTTTATGACTAATAGCAAGAGCAGATATATCTGATCTTCCTAAGAAGGTATTAATAAATTTCGAAAAACATCCACATTTTCAAAATTATTTATGTGATATTGTTGTGTCAAATAGAATAAGTTCATTTTACTTCAGATTTTTTCTGTGTAAATCAAAATACGCTTCTATCTTTCTATGCTTTATATGGTTCAAAAACAAGCTGCACTTTATCCTATAATTTATAATAAAGACCTTCTATGTGCGTACATACAAATTTACCCACCATAGAGGATCTCCTCTTTGACTAAGTTAGTGCTATATAAGCGATGTGAGTTTGCCATTTAATGTCACATTGAAGGACCCTATTATTGATGCATTTAGCAAAAATGAAAGTCATCCCAGCATTTTTTTGATTAAACGTAACATACGATATATAAACCTTTTTTCTTTAGTTCCAGTCAATCAGCTATGTTAATATGGAAAATAAAATAAACAAACCAGAGAGTTCGAAGAAAACTAGCGCTACACTCTCTGTTGATATCATAAAGAAATTAAAGGAATATATCATGCTTAAATAGCTGAACACTTTAACTCAATGAATCCTATCCTGCGAATTCCCTGGTCTTCTAAAGGGTGCAGATATATCTGCAATCCATAAAAATTCTGACCTTACCTCTTGTATTAATTAAAGGCCTATTAGCCTACCACCAGCAAAGTCCAAAGTTTTCGAGCGCTTGTTAGAAAAACAAATCGCCCCTTTTTTAGACATCAAAAAATCAAATCTGTTATGCATTTATAGAAAAAACTATTGTGCTAAGTATGTACTAATCAGATTGATTGAGAAAATACGCAAGACTAGAGATTTGAAAGGCGTTGCGGTCATGATCTCTTTGGATCTAACAAAGGCATTTGATTGTATGCCTCAAGATCTGCTTGTTTTCCAAATTGAACGCATAAGGTTTCGGAATGCAGAGTTGATTGCAAATTACCTCTCAAATAGAATAAAAATACTAAAAATATGTACGACATATTGTAATTTGTTGAAAACAAAGACCGGTGTACCATAAGGCTCTGTGCTAGGTCCGTTGCTCTTCAATATTATTGAGGAGTCGGAGGTATGCAATTCTGCAAATGATAATACTATTTTCTCTTGTGACAATTCTTTTGAAGTTGTTGCCTCAAGTCTTGAACAAGGCTATGTCTAAATCGATGTCCTGGTTTAGAATAAGCCAAATGGTTGTGAATACATCAAAATATCAAGTTATGCTATTCGGCTTGAAAGCATAATTTTAGAAGTAGGCGAATGTTCAATTGATGTTACCAACAGTACCTCTTTTGGGGGTTACAGTGGATTCTAGATTGAAATTTAACCAACATGTATCAAAAGTCTGTAAAACATAAACAGCAAGATTAATGCTTTTTCCAGGGTTTCAAATTATCTTGATTAAAACCTGTCTCTTATTCTTAGCAACTCTTGTCTCTTGGTATAGATGTTTTGTGGAAAAGATGCCAACAAAGACTTGAACTGCACCATAAAAGAGCACTTCGAATTCTACACAATGACTATTCCCTCCTCTTTTGATGAACTTCCACACAAATAAAATTAATGCACAATCCTTACTAAAAACTTGCAAAAACTAATGCTTGACATTTATTAGAAAACCCATCTTTCATGTGGGATAAGGTTCCAGGTCAAGAATAACCAATAAAATTAACGGCGAAAGAGCCTGCTAATGTTGCCTAAAACTAGCACTATTAGATATGGAAATAGTAGTGTAATCTTTTGTGGTAGCATCTTATGGAACAAACTTCAAAATGACATTAAAAGCATGACCTCTGTCTGCTCTTTAAAAAAACGCGTTACAAGATGAAGTGGGGAGGATTGCAATTGTCAATTTGCAGAAATTAAAAACATTTTATTCCAGGTATTAATCCTTTATCTTCTCATTGATCGATTCCTTAGCATTTTATTGTATTTAGATATGAGTGTTTATTGTAAATAGTTGATGTCAAATAGTTTTCTTTATAAAATCTATGTAAAAACCAACTTTAAAGAGTTTCCAAATGATAATAAATAATAATAGCTTCCCCAAATTTTCGGTAAATAAAAAACTAGAATAAGCCTAAAGTATTTATTCAAATAAACCTTTAGTTCACAACATATACATTTAACAAAAGTCAATAAGTAAAACAGCGTCAGCAAGAAGATTGCCACCATTGGGGCTAAATGGAGAAATAGGATATTTTCTTTACATTGCTGGCCCCTCCAGTTCAGGATTAGTGGCGCAGGCCTCCAACGTAGGATCAGTGGAAAAGAGAAAAAGAGCAACAGCCAACATTGCAGATTCACCACAAAGGGAAGAAATTAAAAGCCAAGATAAAAACCTAAAGCAATCAACACACGCTCAGGGATCCAATGTGTTACAAAGAAATGCTGCCTTCTTTCCAGGCCATTGAGCTGCAGGAAATAAAAATACTTTTCCTTCTACAGCATTGAACATGCTACAGCATTCTACAGAGGGAATTTTCTACAGCATTAAAATAGATGGCAGCGCCAACAAGGACATCAGAGATCATAAGTTTGTCAGTAGTACATTATCAATGACTAATGGCGACAGGTGTACACAGTTTTTATGACAATGCACCTTCCAGAAAGAGGAGGGGCCCATGGCTTCTCGAGGCAGTGAATCAAGCTTTCAAGGTACGAGTGGCAGACGGACATGCACAAACTAGTCGGCATTACAACAGGTGTGAAACTGCAAATACTGGGCGAAATTATCAGCTTGGGAACCTTTTTGGTGAACAGTGGGAACGGAACATTTTAGTGATGTGCCCCTCCTTCAGATCTTGCAACCGAGGCAATTATCAATTCTGTCCAAGAACTTAAGATTTGGAAATTATCACTGATTGGTGTTGTTGTATGTTTCCGTGCCTCGACGTCAAAGATGAAAATGCTGGAGAAGGCAATTACTGAGGTGAAGTACTTTCCACGAGATCATGACGTAAAGTTTGCTCAACTTTTCTCCTCACTTATAGATGCTGTTCTTGCGAACATCAAAGGATGTAAAGAGGTTTGGAATGAATTGCAAGAAGTGGTGATCACACAGATGAGAAAGAAGCATCAAGATATCTAGATATTCCCAGAGAAATTATTCTAAAATCTAACATATAACATCTAGACACAGAGAGCAAGACAAATAAGACAACATTTTGATGCCAGCAGGTGTCAGCTAACAGAAGAAATGAAGCTTCAATTCGTGTTGAAAAAACATCTTGAAGTAAATCTTTGAGCTGAGCGCCTGCACCCCGAAAAAGAAGAAAGTACGAACGAATGGTTGAGTTCAAGTGCCTTTGGGCAATTTGTAGGAAAAGCAATATGGAAGACTCAGAGGCTTTTTCCAGAGGAAGAGAGAGGGTGGCTTTGCAAATAAATGCTATCAACAGCCGGAAAAAAATCGAGGATGTACCACATTTTCTCGAAGAAAGCGTCATTGGTTGTACCTTTTCAGTACGTGTAAGAAACAGTGGCGTGGTGGCAGAGGGGGCCAGGGGAGCCATGACACCCCCAAATTGGGGCGCAAATGGAGATAAGGAGGCGCCAAAATTGTTTGCTTGTAATAATTGACTAGGAACATCAAAATTGATCGTACACGGGTAGAACACTTCACTGTAACTTGCTGTGAACAATCTAATAAAACGTGTGATTCTACAATTGAAGCACGTTGCGCTGCCATGACCCAATCAATATTTGTGTCATATTTTTTCGTGTTTTCAAGATTTTACGTATGCCAAAAATGTTTTCTATTAGTTGGCACTCCGAGCGCCAAAAAGTCTGATGGTACGCCACAGATCTTCGGGCCTAAGTACATTGAATACCCCTGGCAATCAATACAGCAACTTCTTAGTTATTAACATCGTTGTGAACCAAAGGTCGCCCTTTATTTCTTTATCCAACGCATGAGTCCTCCCCTCCCAAATTTCTTCTAAAAATCAAAAATCGATGTTTTTCTGAGCACCGTCGAGCTGTCTATTCTGAGCGGTGTAGTAATTTGTTAAATTTTAGCCTGGGAGATGCATTTTCCATTCTAGAAGGCTTGATTTCCAAAATTTTCTTTAGCGTCGGACCCAACCATGGTGGATCCTCCTTTGTAACTAAACTTGATCCTAAGCGCGCTGCCTCTGTCCGATTCAATAGTGCGTTTCAATGCTTGAAACTTTCAAGTTTTTGAAAGACTACTACTATTCAATAACTTTTAAAGAAAATAACAAACTTGAGGCCATATTTGTATATCATACATCATGTATACGATGACACTAGGCTGATAAAATCGCCCACAAGCAGTGGCGAAATGGACTAAGGTTACTTTTATTAAAAAAACTAAGGAACCCGAAACAAAAATTTGCTCCACGTTATTTTACTCTGAAGCTTGTATTCTGGATATAATAAACGAGTAGCCTGTATGAAACATTAGTGTAATTGAATATAATGTTTTTGATTAGTATTTTATGTTATCCCTACAGTATTTTTTCCTCGAAAATAGGCCGACTGTAGAAAATAAGCCAATTCAAAGTAGCTTGATATTTTTCCGAACCACGATCGGAAGGTCAAATGTTAGGATTACATAACTTTTCCATTCATATTCGTATTTTTAGTCAAAACTTATTTATGCAACTTTGTATTCAAGTTGCAAAAATCGATTTCCCTTCTAGAAACAGATGCTTTTATATAACCACGATATATAGATAGGGCGCAAATATCGACTTGGCCACCCCAGGGAAAACATAGCCACCCCGCCACTGGTAAGAAAGCTCTTTGCCTATTACAAATGGTACCATTTAAAAAGTGCTAGCTGTTGTTGGAAGTATGTCACTACATTTTATACAAACCGAGAGGATTGTGTCTCACCCAAACATCATGGTGTGTGATTCAAGGGTTCTTTGAAATCGTTTATCGCATCCAGCTTCACGGTAAAATAACATAGAAGGCATTTTGCTGGGGGCCCTTAAGGCCGGAGGCCCTTATTTGTCGAAATATAGGTAACTTTGGTCCGTTACGCCATTAAGTTACGTTACGTTACGTTACGTTGTCTCCAATAAGGATTCTACTTTTTGCAACCTTTTTATAATCAGTTTTACAATTAATTTCTTCTGCAGTTTGAGAGGGTATGTGATACCACAGAATAGCATGCGTTGACCGTTGCTGAGCATGCGCCATAATTTGCAAAATGGTGTACAGAGGCCGGAAAAGAACTACAGCGAATTGATGAGACTTTCTAGGATGATCTACCTTTTTAGCTTGAATAAAAAACGGGTATGTTTGCTTCAGCTTATTTACTAATATTTTTTTTATTTTTTGCGTGCTAGTTTAAGGGTTGCATTCTGTTTTGCAAGGGTTGAGCGGCAATCTGAGTGTGAGTGGACGGGCCTAATTTGAACCAAAACTGACGTTTAGAAAAACGTTGAAAGAAGTTAGTTTCTCTTTTTGTGTCATGGCATCGAAAGCTGTAGACGGATCATGTCGGTGCTTCCTCCTTCCTTTTTTTCTATTTTTTGCAATCTTGCCTGGTTGTTTTGCTTCTCTAACGCCAAACCTCTTCGTCATCCAACCTGACATCTTCAATCGTTGCCTTCCTTTGCTCGATTCAGTTTTGTCCAGTTCAGTTCCAGTTTGGTTCGGTTCAGTTCAGTTTTGAAATTCCGCTACATACAACTTCAATTAAAAATACATATGCTTCTTCAGATTCTGAAGAAGCATATTGCGAAACGTTAATCAAGTTGTTTTTTTACTGATCATCTATATATATATCTATATATATTATATATATATATATATATATTCAAAAAAGAATTACAGAAAGGAAACTGAATATCAAATACAGGACACAAGAAAAAACTAAATGGAGAATAAAGTGTATGCAGGGACATTTCTTAAGGAGGAGCTCTCTTAGTAGGTAAGCTTATAAAGGAAGGAGCACCCCCTTTTAATGATACTCTAAAAAAATTGTTTGGATTCATTGTCCCATGACTGTTTATAGTTAAAATCAGTTATTGTAACTTTTATCAAGATATGATTTCAGGTTTTTACAAAAACTAATAACAGATGGGAATTTCTTTACTTCAATGGGAATGGAATTCCACAACTTTACACCACAGTAATGCACTGACCTAGTTCCATTTTGTAAAGCTTTTTTGTGAGTTAAGAAAATATTAAGATAAAGTTCAGGAACAAAGCAAAATTGCGACAAGAATCCAATGTAACAAGAAAGATTTTGAAAATAAATTAAATAAAATGCATACTGATATTTCGCCCCGGCATACAGAGCTTCATGAGAGAAAATAAACGAATGAGTAAATAAATTCGAAATTAGAGATGGTAATGCCGGATTGGTTGGTGTAGAATGGTGTGAACGGGCAGGGTTCTGTTTTTAAATGCAAATGGCAATGTAAATGGGATCTGAAATCGCATTGAGAGAAATAATGGGTGTTGTTTACTACATGCATGGTAATTTCCTTATTACGAAGACTTGATTATCTTCCGATTAATCATTAACTTTGAACCTTAATTCAATTAAAGTAAATAGAGTTAATTTAAATGAAATTTAGAAACCTTACAACACAGATTACTATAAAATTGTCATGTTATCTTTTAAAGAATGTTTTCACTTCCAATTTACTTGGGTAAGGTTGGTTTCTTGATCTCATTTCAACCAATTTTACTAGCTGCTAACTGTGAGTTGCTATAATGGTCTTTGTTTTTGGCATCCCCATCACATGCAAGCCAAATGCACCAGAACAAAGGAACCCCTGATACACTAGCGGGGGCAGCCATTCCCAACAAGAGGAATCCCTCATAAAGATAATGACAGCCCTGCTAGCAGCCCAAGGAAGCCCAAAGCCTATCCAAGCAAAGCTTATATACAACAGCCCCCTTTAATATCAAGTTGCAAAGAAGTGCATTTCTGTTTTAGATATAAAACTTTTAAAGATGAGCTTCTCTTATAATGGGCTGGTTTATGAGACAAACGAAAAAGACAGACAGACAATGTGCTCCTGAATCAAGAGAAAGGGGTTGTGTTTGGAATAATCTGCCTGATGAATAATCTGCCTGATGAATAAAACTAGTGTGACTAGCCAAAAGGGTTTTTTTGTCACCTTGTAAAATGAAATGATCAACAGTTACAACTAGACACCTATAAAAACTTATCTTTGTCTGATTCAAAATATTAAGTCTCATTTGTCTAAAGCAATTATTTTAACACTGTTTTGGTTTATAGTGTTACACCTGCTTTTTGTACACCTGCTGAATGAGAACCAATGTGATTAAAATCAATGTGATTTTGAAACAGCATTATGGAAGGATTTACTGCAAACAGTAGCTTGTCTTCACAAGCAATCGTTCTTGATAATGTGCACAACCAATGTTGTTTAATCATAATGTTATTGTTTTTGTCTCTAAATAGTTTTGATTGATATCATTTTTTATGGCAATTCACTTTATGAATCTTTGCATTTCTGTTGGCCTCTTAAAATAATCCTTACAAATGTTTATTTTACATTCATGTCTGCTTTACATTATTTTTATTTGTTTATTGTAGGTATTTGCTTGTCAATGTCATTGGTACGAGTGCTGTCAGTCAAGCATTCAGTTGAAGACAGGTAAGCAAATTTGACATTTGTATTCTATCTAATCATTTAAAAAAGAATCCCACTATTTCCTTGTCCGTGGCCTGGTACCCTTGTCACTTGATCAACTTTTTAAAAACTGATAAATGTAATTTCAATATTTGAATCTTTGGTGGTTGCTGAAAATTACTGTGTTGGCAGGCAAAGTTTTAAATGCACCTCAGGTCTTGTCGTTTATATTTTTGCAGGTGAGCTGTGAATGGCTTGCCTCTGTTGCCCAGGCGAGCTAAACCAAGCAGACGTACAATGCACTTTAAATGGTCTAGAAGTCAAGGAAAGTGCTAGAAATCAATGCAATATTATTTGAATAAAATTCTATTAAAGCCTGTTGAGGGATAAAGAAGCTCTTATATAAACCACTATATTACAAGCATTTTCGAAAGTATATTAAAAGAATGCCACAAAACTGACTTAATAAATCTTTGAAGTTTATGATTTCAACTTGCTTTCCTTCCTCAGGGCATAATGTATATTTTACTGTCATGGCTTCCTTTAGATCTCTGATCTTAACTATTTTGTTTTGTACCTTTTCTCGAGATGCATCTCAACAGAACGTTGTCTTTTTTCTTTTTCCATCCATATTTCATCATTCTCTCTCACAATCACCAACATTTCCATGGTTTCGTGGCTCATGCTTAGGCAACAGTCATTAAGCAGAAGAGTCAAGACACTGAATATCCTTTCCACAGCAGAAAATTAAGCTACCATAGTTATCGCTAACTTGACAACATTGCACAAATTGAGATTTTGAAGCCCCATTACAACTTAAAAAATTTGCTGTCACAGAATTTCTAGTTTCTTGAAAAAGCCTGTCAGTTGTCGTTTGGCAAAAATGTTTAAATCTTCTCTATTTATTGAAAACATCTTCGGGTTAACATTTTAGCTTCAAAAAGGGGAACAGTGAATCTATCTGGAACATTTTACAGCATTGTCTCTATCATCATTTTACAGCATTGTATTATTTGTTGTCAGTTTCAGAAAGTCCTTCTTCAATTCTTCTTGAAGACAGCTAATCAACCTCTTGTGACTTTGTTCAGAACTCCATTCCTGCTATTATTTCCGTGATACATTCTCGGTTGCTTGATATGTTCACTGGCTTCCTTCTTCCATGCCCCTCTTCCAAGTACATCTCCACAATTTCACTGTTCTCTTCTACCTTGAATCTCGCAGCCCAACCGTTGAGGGTTTCTTCATCTTTCCCTGCAGTTTTGTCCAACTCATCTAGCACAGAGATGGTGTTATCAGTTATCAGATACGCAAACAAGGACCTGCAACCTCCGGAACATCAATGTAATTGTCAATTTAAAAAAAACAGCTCATAAGACTGCGACAGGTTAAGCAAGCCCATGAATTTTGTTGCCGTTTCTATTGCTCTTCAACGTTCGCTAAGGTATTTTTGAAGTTAGTCATCCTTCATGAATGCATATTGATTTGGATAAATGCTTTCGAGAAGGGCACTTAAATGATACTGAATGGTTTACTTCTTCACTTCATTTGTTCTATTGATATACGATTTCACCATAGCTCTTGCACCCTCTTTGCCCAAAGGATGCAAAAGAACAGAATCTTTATCTTACAAAAGTACATGTTTCCTTCCTACCAATTTGTTACCTCTCCTTTCCTTTTCTCAACTTTTTCTCCTTTCCTTCCAAGAATATGTCTCTTTTCGTAAGTTAGAGCGGTTCTGAACTCTTCAAACGTACGTCTCGCTACATTTCAAATTGATTAAAGTTTGTGACTACCATTACATAGAGCGCCCGACAGGGAAAAAATTGATAGCAAATATGTCACGAGAGGAGAAATCACTTTAAAAAATAAAGCAATTAACACTTGCAAGGTTTTCAGGATGGAAATTCGAAGGAAGCGATTTTCCCTTCACGTTTGGTTTTGGAGAGCAATTCACAGCTCGTCTTGAGTTCCGAGGGGAGCGTGGAAGCTATCGCTCGCCCCAAACGGCCAGGTCTACATCTGTAACTTTAGGGCTCCATGGGGAAGATGTTTTCGAACCAAAACACATTGCATCCTATGAATCTTCTTATTAATCATATTGTTGCTAAAATTTTCAGTACCCTGAGAATATAGTCATGCTCATATCCTTCCAGAAAAAACGGTTATTCTTAAAAGAAGAGTGTGTGTATTTATCTAGCATACATAATGCACCACTGTTATTAGAAAATAAAGCGAAATTCGTTTTGTTGTTTATTCTGATAGATTAATCAATGCAGATTTAAAAATTGTGTTTGGTTTTTTTTCTGGGCACATAAATAGGGTTTTCTGGGTGTTGTCTGGGGGTAGGTCGTTTGCAGTTATCCATTAAATAGGGTTTTCTGGGTGTTGTCTGGGGGTAGGTCGTTTGCAGTTATCCATTAAATAGGGTTTTCTGGGTGTTGTCTGGGGGTAGGTCGTTTGCAGTTATCCATTAAATAGGGTTTTCTGGATGTTGTCTGGGGGTAGGTCGTTTGCAGTTATCCATTAAGTAGGGTTTTCTGGGTGTTGTCTGGGGTAGGTCGTTTGCAGTTATCCATTAAATAGGGTTTTCTGGGTGTTGTCTGGGGGTAGGTCGTTTGCAGTTATCCATTAAATAGGGTTTTCTGGGTGTTGTCTGGGGGTAGGTCGTTTGCAGTTATCCATTAAATAGGGTTTTCTGGGTGTTGTCTGGGGGTAGGTCGTTTGCAGTTATCCATTAAGTAGGGTTTTCTGGGTGTTGTCTGGGGTAGGTCGTTTGCAGTTATCCATTAAATAGGGTTTTCTGGGTGTTGTCTGGGGGTAGGTCGTTTGCAGTTATCCATTAAATAGGGTTTTCTGGGTGTTGTCTGGGGGTAGGTCGTTTGCAGTTATGCATTAAATAGGGTTTTCTGGGTGTTGTCTGGGGGTAGGTCGTTTGCAGTTATGCATTAAATAGGGTTTTCTGGGTGTTGTCTGGGGGTTGGTCGTTTGCAGTTATGCATTAAATAGGGTTTTCTGGGTGTTGTCTGGGGGTAGGTCGTTTGCAGTTATCCATTAAATAGGGTTTTCTGGGTGTTGTCTGGGGGTAGGTCGTTTGCAGTTATCCATTAAATAGGGTTTTCTGGGTGTTGTCTGGGGGTAGGTCGTTTGCAATTATCCATTAAATCTGCAAAGTAGACTCCGTTATAGCGTATTTCTCCTTTTTAAATCTGTTCGATTACAATGCGGACGTATTTCATTATTATACCGTAAAAGAGAAAAATATTTTGCAATCTGCAGCCAAGAAAAGTGAAAAATAATAGTCAAGTTAGGGAAATTTAAGGCTGCTAGCAAAGCACCGGTAGGAGTGAAAATTTCCTCGGTTTTCGGTGCAGTCAATTACAATTTAATATAACAAGAAAGAAAAGTGTCCGCCATCAACACAGAAAAATTGGTTAGTTGTACAAATGTGAAAGAAGGATGAAACTTGATGGAGATTGGCAGTTTGATACACTGAAAAGGATAGAATTTTGACCCATGCTGGGAAATTCCCCTTGCGCTGTTTTTAAACCGGGAAACCAGATTCCAGGACACTAAGCCAGCTATCGTCATGATTTCACTTTAGATTGTTATACAAGCATGAATTTTGGTTAAGGCGTGCAGTTGATTTAAAACATTTTGATCAAAGAGAGCGGATTCCAATAAAATATTTTTTTATCCCAATAAAGCAGTTTTTTATATACATGCATTTCAAAGCACTGCTTCCTTAGATGTGCAAACGTTTTGTAGAAGAAGATAATGTAGCCAGAGGAAGATTCTTGTGCTGTTGTCATTTTGTAATAATGGACTGCAAAATACGTCGAATGTTATAATGAAATACGAGCTCCATTTCAAGCCAATAAGTTGTTAATGCGAAGATATTGCTTCATAATCCTTATATAGTTCTACATATTTGATTTCAGATCTAAAATCAAAAGAAGTAACAATTGTATTAAGAAGAGTCAACATTCCACAAGATTTGGTATGTCTTTTTAGATGTGACCAGTTAATGATTCCATTATGTAATTTCCATGAGAGAAAATATTTTTGGAAAATATTCCAGGTAATGCAATTTGTAGCAACAAAAGAGATTTTTTTGTTAAACAACGGAAAAATAGAATGAAATCTTTTTTAAGTTCAAGTGAGCATTCACACCTTCTAACCTCAACATGTGCCTGTTGCTCTGGGGGCACCTGTTGCTCTGGGGGCACCTGTTGCTCTGGGGGCACCTGTTGCTCTGGGGGCACCTGTTGCTCTGGGGGCACCTGTTGCTCTGGGGGCACCTGTTGCTCTGGGGGCACCTGTTGCTCTGGGGGCACCTGTTGCTCTGGGGGCACCTGTTGCTCTGGGGGCACCTGTTGCTCTGGGGGCACCTGTTGCTCTGGGGGCACCTGTTGCTCTGGGGGCACCTGTTGCTCTGGGGGCACCTGTTGCTCTGGGGGCACCTGTTGCTCTGGGGGCATGATTTTTCATGCTGCACGTCTTTCCTTGTCAAGTTGATGTCTTTCAGTTGATGTTTTTATTGCTCTGTGTTCAAGCAAAAGAAATTACATCACAGGGAAGCTTTGCTAGAATAGTTCTTGAGACATTGTTAGAGAAAGTCTTTGAAAACTGTTATGTTTGATATATTGTATATCGAATGAGAAGAGACAGCATTTTCGTTTTTGTAAAATATACACTGAAGTGTACAGGAAACGGCAGGCTCCAAGGTGGCAACATATGTCTCATTCGCCTTCCATAGTAACCTTCTTCTTCTTCTTTTTCATTAGAACACCTCTATTTGAACACAACCTTTACGGGTAGTATGATCCTATGAGTGTCATAACTGGCATGATGCCTCGTTTTACCTTACGGCACACATGTTTCCTGTGAATTGTCTACAAGCGCGTAGCCTTGCCAATGTTACAACACTGATATCAAGGCCGGAATTTTCTTACCTTATCTACTTTCAACTTATTTCTATCTATGAAGTTTACTAGCCTCTATCCAAGGATATACCTTTTTTATCAATGCTTGTGCACATTTCATTTGACATATTGCCATTTTGATCGATCTATCATCCCAGGACAAGCCAGGAATGAATCAAGCAATGTCACGCACAAACTCCCTGCAATGTCATGCAGCAACTGACATCCTGGTTGCGGTGGCGCCGCAGCATTCACTGAATTATGATACAAACAAAGGCCTTATGCAGCTGAAAGAAGTTGGTCAGTTGCATCACGTTGTTCCATGTGATATGCCAGACATCGAACCGTCAAGTTTCATGAAACCTGTTTACATGGAAAAGAATAAAATGCAACAAAAACAGTCACTAGCTGAAGCTTCGTTGATTACTTCAAATAACATTGGGCCTAATGAACCTGACGTTTTTTGGGTGAGTGATAGTGACTTCGACCAAAATAATCCTACAAATGACAAAACACAGGGTTTTTTCTTGAAAAAAGGAAAAAATAGACGGGAAAAGTCAAGTGAAGTTTTCCAAAAAGCTCCTCAATGTGATATATTGATAACAGATTGGGAAATCAACGATTCAGATATCAGTTTTGTTGCACCCCAGGAAGTGACAAAAAAAGATGACAGCCTCCAGGCTTCAGGTAGAAAAGACCAGTGCTCGACTGTTGAAGGGACAAGAGGAAAACCATTAACAGGACCTAGTACTCTGGTTGAATCCGATAATCTTGTAAATAATCATGAAAGTTGTACAGGCAATCAGTTTTCATCGTTCAAAATAATGAATTGCCGTGTTAGTAAAAAAGAGGAATGTATTGAGTTGAGCGACGAAAGTGGGAATGAGCATGAAGACAACCCGGTTACTGGAAATGAAGGAATGCATGCTGACAATCAAACATGTAATTTAATCAAAAATAATCTTACTTGGAATCGTAATGACGCAAGACTCAGGGGTAAGAAGAACGTTCAGTACGTAGTTGTTGACGATGACAACGACGATGATGATGATAATGACGACGATGACAGCGACAACGATGAAGATGATGATGACGATGTCACTAGCATTAGCAACAGTGTTACTGTGGATTACTTGGTTTCTAATGATTTCATTGTTGGTCGTCACCATGATCCAAGGTTCAATTATAGTATGTTCAAGGCTGTTTCTAATCGGGGACATAATGGTTCTGAGCATGTGGAACATCCTTCCGACACTGATGATGATTCTGTTGAAGGTTTTGACGATGACACCACCATATCTTCGTCAGATAATGACGTTGATGTTTCAGAAAGTGAATGCATTTATATCGAAAGTGATAGTGATGACAATAGAAATAATGTTAATGATTCTGATAACACAAGTATCGCCTGCACAATTCCAGTGGGAACTTTAAATTCCATTGGAACCAATGAAAACTTAAAACCTCTCCACGATAAAGAATGTGTCAGTTATAAAGACTCGTTGGAAAAAAGAAAGAAAATGACAAAGCAGGATAGCCCTCTTCAGTTTATCAACAAATCTAACTATTCGAAAGATGTTGTGAATTTGATTAGCAAAAGCAATGTTGCAAATGGACATTTTCAACAAATAAGAGATGTTGATAAATACAATGAATATGAAACGACGGAAAAGCAAAATTCAAAAAATGACATGATTTCTGAAAACATTTCTGGCCTAAAGCTTCTTTCAGAGCGGAAAAGAGCAAAAGGGAGTACTGAATGCTTAGAAATCAATGACTATAAAGATTCAGAAGATGGGGGAAGCAGAGTTTTATTGAAAAAGTTCAACATTTCACCTTGCAAGGTTGTATTGTCTCCTTGTTACAATGAAATATTTGAAAGACCCACAGGAGTCACAAAGGGTATTAAGCGAAACCTTACAAATTGTTTTAGCGAAAAAGATGGTTACAGCCTCTCATTAGCTAATGACGTTTCGGAGAAAACACTCCTTGAAAGTGGTAGGTCTCTAATAGCCTTACACTTAGACGACAGTGATGAAAGCAAATTGAGTTTCTCACCGGAAATCGAAAAGGTAGACGAAACAGATGCTGAATGTTGCTCAGCTGATGAAAAATTTGCGGATGTTCCTCTGAAATTCGCTGGTAGAGGAAGAATGCACGATTGTGACCCTGATCATGGTCAGGAAAAGAATAGCAATTTATGGGGCGCAGTTTTCCAAACAGCTGAAATGTTTAAAAAGAGCCAAATAGATGAAACCACGGTAGGCGTGACTCAAAGCCGGAAATCTGAAAATCATCCACCTGGCAACAGTCAGGAGTTGCAGATTGAAGGAGACAGTTGGCGAAAAAATAAAACATTGTTTTTAGAAAATAATCGCGATGATTGCATGTTTAAGAAAGGTTTGCTGAAAGAACTGCTGCATGACAAAGGCAATGGCCCTCTAGGGGGCGATGAGAAATTTAACTTTACTTTAAGGTCCCATCCTGCAAGGAATTGCACAAAGGAAAAAGCAGATAAAAATAATGATGTTTGCACTTACGGCTTAGTTGATTGTAACAACTTTATTGCACTAGGTGAGCAGAACAAGCACCCAAAAGTAGAACGAAAAAGAAAGTTTTTGCAGCCGCAGAGCGAAGGGAGAGTGTTACGGAAAAGGCAGAAAATGGAGCCACAACCGAAAATGAATTTTAGTAATGTTATTCGGGATTGCGTAGTTATGCTGAAACGTGTTGACCCCACTCTTTTTGCATTTTCCGGGAGAAGGAAAGGTTCTCGAAGGTTCCAAGATGAAAGTGAAAACTTTTCGGAAAATAGAAAGAAGAGGAAAGTTGCTTTAACTCACGAAGGGATAGTGAGAAGAAGGCGGCAAACAACGGATTTGTATTGTGCACAGAAAGAATCGGAAAGGTACCAGAAGATTAAGAAGGCAAATAAAGATCGAAAATCTGAAAAAACAAGACTCTCTTTTCAGAGATCATTGGCATATATAAATAAACGCATTTTCAACCAAAACCAATTAAAATCTATTTTTGCATGGGAGAGTTGGGACGATTCAAAAAATGTTCTGTAAGTAGTACAATGCTTATATTGATGTTTGGTTTTTATATTTTTAAGTCTTTGATATGTTAGAATCGGCTAATGTAAATACAAGTTTCATTTATTCTTATCTCAAAGATATGTTAATCAGCGAAGAATCAAGTCTATATATGTGCAAACGATGGATCAAGATTTATTTGGTCACTTAATATGAAATGCTTGTAAACCTTTGTATCTGCTCCATCTTGGCAGAGTGCAGAGAAAGAATCAACCGTTGTCTAGACAACATGTGTGCAAGAACCGTCTCCACTTCAGATAAAAAATAAGTTTGTTTTCAAGATATCTTTGCATTGTAGAAGTAGTATATTTGCCTTTCTAACATCTGACCAATATGAAATTCGTTATCAATACAGCGGTTTTGCAATGGATGGTCGACCCACATATAAATCTATGTTCCAAGTTTTTTGGAATAAACACGAGGAAGGTTTGGATTTTTATAAAACAATTTTGTTTGTCAATGGATGCACCTCGAAATATATCAAAAGTCCGCTTGGTTCAGATCAGTCGTTTTCTAACAGAAGGGTTACTTTATTTGGCCTCATTTATTTCATCCTCATCGTGCTACTTTCAGGCACATGACATTGATGTTACGATAAACATCTTATCTCTATCTAAATTCACTTTTTCGTTTATAACATGCTCAAGTTTTGCAATTGGTTGTCTGTGCCTGTTTTTCAATCTGTGCCTGTTTTTTCAATCTGTGCCTGTTTTTTCAATCTGTGCCTGCTTTTTCAATCTGTGCCTGTTTTTCAATCTGTGCCTGTTTTTCAATCTGTGCCTGTTTTTCAATCTGTGCCTGCTTTTTCAATCTGTGCCTGTTTTTCAATCTGTGCCTGCTTTTTCAATCTGTGCCTGTTTTTCAATCTGTGCCTGTTTTTCAATCTGTGCCTGCTTTTTCAATCTGTGCCTGCTTTTTCAATCTGTGCGTGTTTTTCAATCTGTGCCTGTTTTTCAATCTGTGCCTGCTTTTTCAATCTGTGCCTGTTTTTCAATCTGTGTTTTTCAATCTGTGCCTGTTTTTCAATCTGTGCCTGCTTTTTCAATCTGTGCCTGCTTTTTCAATCTGTGCCTGCTTTTTCAATCTGTGCCTGCTTTTTCAATCTGTGCCTGCTTTTTCAATCTGTGCCTGCTCTTCAACTGCCAAGCAATTATCTCTATTATACTTTCCTCTATGTAATGGTGAAGATATTGTTGTATGATATAGATAAATACACTTTATATTGGAATGCACCTCGATGTGACATGCAGTCAGTATCTGTTCCACCACTCGGTAAACTATCTTCGCAAACAAATTGTTACCTATTTGAAATATACATTTGCCAAATAAAAAAGAACTATTACAGGTTAGCAATAAGGAAGGGTCTTATTCATTCCTTGGGAATACTGAAACCTTTGTACTAATATCTTTGTACCTTTATTATGGACTCCAAAAGCATGTGCACCTATACAGATAAAGCAGGTTGGTGAAAATGGTTTTTTAGAATCAAATAGCATTAGATATATCGAAACGCACTTTTGATGAAACATATTTTATCAGATTGGGTTAGAGATAAAAAAAATTAACCCATTCTGAAAGACTATTTTTTTAAATCAAATTTCTGTGTTCCTTTGTCAAATCATTGTCAATAGAAAAACACTGGTCTTGAAGCCTTTTGCTCTTTGTTCGTGTTTATTGCAATCACAAGACCTAAGTAAGGGTACCTTTATAAAAACAGGTGTATATTCTCTACTTGTATTTGATGTAGCGAGGATCAGGCAGTTCCAGACTGTGGACATCCTCGCTACTCTTAATCGGGAGTTAGATTAGTAAAGTGTTTTGCAATGAAAATCGCAAGATTCCTTAGCTTGATGAAACGGGGCATTTCAGGGTTCATTCAGACAGTTCTATTTTAATAAAGCTAAAATTTTCGGGCAAGATCCAAACTTAGCCTGCCTAAACGCTTAACGTCAATGCTGTATTTATATTTCTCGAAAACTCTGAAAAGCCGAAAAGGAGTAGGAATGATAACCCTTTATTGTATCAATCTGGATACAGTGCCAATATAATACGGACGCAGAAAGAAGCTCCTTTACAGGCAACAGTTAAGAAGCACACGACCCAAAATGAAAGCCTTCGTGGAATATTGATGAAGTCGAGGGAAGTCCTAGTAAGGTGTCACTTATGTAACAAACAGATATGGTTTAAGTTTGAAAAGCCGAAAAAGGTGTGTTCGAAAAACCTGTTAGAGAATTGACCGAGGAACACATAATATGGAACACACGAGGTATATAATATGGGACTTTCTTTTTTATTATATGAAACTGGCTGATTGTATGCTCTCCGTACCTTCTATTCTTCATACTTTTGGTCTTCAGATTCTATGTAACATGGAATTTTTGTTTCATCTTCCTTCAAACCCTGCAAAAAGTCTCCTCGTAAGTGGTTCATATTGCAATTTTCAGAAGCTTTCAAACACAAAAATCCCCACCTCAGGGAATGGATGCACCCTCAAACAGCTCGACCTTGAGCTTCCTGTGTCCTTGTTACCAACTTATGCACCAAAATCAACAATGCAAAAGCTTGTTTTGTCCAATAAATCACAAACCACCAATAAAGTTCTTGCACTTTTGATCAATGGTCAATGTTGTCTCAAAAATTGTGCATGTTTCTTCCTATCCACCTTCGCCTCAAATTCAAATCTTGATTACAACCTTGTCGTTATCCCCTTTCTTCTCTATGATCAAAGTTATTATTCAAGTTCTTCACCCGAAAAATCCGCAAAGCTCTTCCTACTTAACACTTCTATATCGACAAGACCTCGCTGTATACCAGCAAAAAAAACGTTTGCCACAAAACTCGCACCAATTCTTGATAAACTTTTTTAGCTTATGTATTCACTTGTTGTATTTTCATCCTTCAGAAAACTAGCCCACGTCCTGCCTATTCCTAAAGAGTGGGGCAAGTCGACCCGCACAACTGTTGTCAATCTCTATCATTTCCTAATATCTTTAACAATGGTGACCATCGTCATTAAAACTCCTTTCTGATCACCGGTATGGTTTTCGCCAAGCGATACCTACTGGTCATCTTCTAGCGTATGTCACTCTTGTTCGAGATACGAACAGCCAAAGTTTAAAATGAAAACGAGACTTGAAAGTGTATTGATGGAACATGCGCAGTACGGTTCAGGAATGCCAGCGTTTTGGAGGGAAAGTTTTTGAAACTTCGGGGGGAAGGGGGTAGGGAATCTAGTAACGATTCTGAAGAAAGGGAACAAAATTTAAATTGACGACGCATTCTTTCAATTGGTCTCTGTACCAGAAAGCTGTCAGTCTGCATATAGATTTAGGCCTGTATTGCAGCAACGCGTAAGAACCAAAGCCGTAAATTACATGAAGAGAAAATCACCCCGTGTAAATCTGTAACACCTTTGGTTGAAAATCGTATTATTTGTTTTGAAAATCTCTGGAGATCTCATGTTTAGTCCCTTGCTCTGGAATCCTTTCATGAGCGTAAAGTGATCTCTCACGACATCTCAAAAGCCTTAATTACGTCTGACACAAAGTTTTATATTCTTAACTAACCGTGAATACTACACCACACTTATAAAAAGGAATGACAGCTTTCTCTCTCATTGGTCCATAGCCTTTAGAGTTGTCGATTATGGACCCATTTCTTCAAATTCTGTTTTAAAAAATTCTGACCTTAGATTTGAATTAAGAGCAGGAGTTTTAGTCTACTTGAAAGTTTTCATTTTGTTAATGCTCACGATACTCATTTTATGACGACATAATGATAAATATTTTTTAAGGGATTTGACAGTGATTCATGCGACGATCGTTCCAACCGGAACTTGTAACTGAAATCTTAACTAAAATTACCTATGAATTAACATACTTATATACATAAATTGATATCTAAATTTAACACGAATCATGTGAGAAAAAACATGATCGGAAGGGCGAGTAAAGCTGAAAAGTAAATTGAATAGCAATACCAGAAATGATGATTACTGCTCACCCTTTTCAAGTGTCTTTGCCAATTTCACGAATGCCCCACAACTCATCCTTCTAGAACCGGTGTCTATATTAATCTAAATTATTAACAAGCTTGACCTTTCCACCCTCTCTTCAAAAAACTGCTCTCCTTTCTTCTTTTCCTCGCATTAACAACTGGCAAAATGCTTTTCTATGAAATCTGTGGCTTTTTTTTCTTAAAAGACTTCTTTGCTCTTCTTGTTGTTGAGGCATTATTAGTATCCTACAGCAACGCCACAGCTTAAACGCATCGATCTTCCCTCTCTCATTTTTCCTGATGTCCTTCAACCGAACCGTACATTATTACAGAGAAAAATTAATACCTTTCCTAAGCATACTTTCGTGTGAATTGACATCTCTTTATCTCTGGTGACTATATGCAGGGGCGAAACTAACCAAAAACTGCCAATCCTGCCTAAAGAAGGTCTGGGGCTGCACCCTAAAGACCCTCGGAAAGGGGGGAGACGCCTTTTCTGGATATGTTGAAATCAAGATTGCAGTAAAACATTTTTCACTGCCACATTTTGGAAAAAGGGGGATCAGGGTTCGGATCTATTCATGTCCCTCCTGCCTTACACTGAAGAAGTCAAACGAACATCACAAAAATCTTTCAGAAATAAGTCATCTTAATTTGTTTTAGGTATCTTATATTTAAGTTCAGCGGTATTACCTCCCATCTGACCTACCAAAGACCGAGCCACAGTTTGCAAGGACAATACAATCTGAGTCACAGAGTACAAAAGCTTCCAGAAATTACCATTGTTTAATAAGGCGTCCTTTTCATCGGGACCTCTGAATTGTATGGTTGTTTTTGTTGAGGCAGGAGACAAACTTCTGAAATTGAGTGATGACGTAACATAAATTTATTTTTAGAATTTTGAACCCATAACCTGAAAAAGCATCATGAAATAGTTCAGAAAATCTAAAAAAAGGTTTTCGGTGACGTCACACTTTGGAGATTCTCTTTCTCGGCGGCGACAAACTTTTTCTACCCTTTATAATAGGCATTGACTTCCTTTGCTTTCTGTAGTCTGAGAGAAAACTATGCCTGTCAGGTTTCTCGCGATGTCTGTGATATTCCTGACGTGAACAGTACATAGGAGAAACAGAATGACTCTACAATATTCGATTTCCATAAACATCACTCGTCTTGAAACAATCGACTCTTGTCTTTAAATCAAGTGATGTCGGTGTAGGCCTTTTTGTTGAGCAAGAGTACTTTCCTAGCCGAAGCTTTCAGCAGCAAAAGCTTCTTCAACAGTTGATTTACGATGTCATCGTTACAGTTAGTTTGATCTATGATATCAAAATAGTTATCACGCTTTCATGGCACTGAAAATTAAATTTCACGATCACGCCCCCCCCCCCTCTCAAGAACCTCTCTGAATTTTAGGAAAGGAGGCTGAGCCCCCTCTACGACACCGCTGCTCTAGCGTTAACTGAATTCATCAGGTTGGTCTTTTTGAGAAATTAAATCTTGATCAACAGCTCCCAAACATCGTATTCTTGAAATTCAGCGTCTTGGTCTTGGTAAATAACATCAGGGTGGCTTTCTATTTTCATTACAAGAGGCTGCCGCGGCAACATGATTCCGGTAATGTTCCTTACCGTTTCATTGTCGTTCTTGCCTGACAGTAGGCTGTTTCTTTTTTTTTTTTTTGCTACGTCACCCATTCTCTCATTTCATTTTCATTTCATTCCATATATATATTTCCTGCAATTAATTACAAATTTGTAATAATATAAAGATGATTTATTAACAGAAAGAATCATAAGATAGAATGGGATTGTTGAAAGGGCCATCAAGGTAATAAAAAAGTGCTGACGGACATATAAAAATAACTCTAAAGAGCTTTTGAGTCGGTGACTTATTTGTATCAACTGAAACAGAACATTAGAGTTACAAGTTAACAGCATGAATAAATTTGGTAAAATGTCAATATGCTAAGAGTAGTATTTCATTTCAGACAGCACAGGCTTGTGGGCAATGCAATTTCGTGAACTTTTTGACCCAAACTTTTCTACTGGGAGATCTTCAATCTTTAAAGTATTCTGCCTGTGGTTTTTGTCAGCAGCGGCCTCGGCATTGGAATCTCTGAAAATATTGAAGATATTTATCTGGTCTTGTACCGAAAACAAAGACTTTCTGCTGCTAAAAAGGTAGGCACTCCATTTCGAAATTTGCTTTTCACGCTCACAGATCACGCGCGAATGTCTATTGACGCATTTAGGCAAAATAAAAGTTTGTTTCACGAATTCTCGCATCGGAAATACGCTGATCGTGCAATCACGCCAAAAGACCTGGTACCCCAATTAAAGGTTTGCTCTCTGGCATCAATGCTTAATGTCTTCGGGGCGACCTTTATATACACAACTCAGCACAACAGTTTGACGATTATTTGGGGGCTCCATCCCCCCTTCCCACGGCCTTGATGTTGTATTTAGATATACAGCATATTTTTTAAAGCCTAAATATACAGCACATTTTTTAAGTAAAACAACCTGTGTCGTCGTTTGTCAACCGTGTGTCAATTCTTTCCTTCAGACGTCTGTGTCTTCCATGGTGGCACAACTGTTTGTGGTGGTAGATTGAAAATATCAAAGAAATCAACAGCACATTGAATGCTTTCATGAAAGCGGTCACGACGTCAAAGAGCTTAGAAAAAATGTTCTGGTGAATCGGATAGAAATCAAATGGTCTTTTGAAATTTTTCTCTCTGACTCTACCCCCGGTTGAAACCAGTGATCTGAAATTCGATATTTGTGACAAGTAAATATTAACATCCTTTGTGCAAGCTGGAAATGTGAAACTCTCTGCAAAACAACAAAGAAGATTAACAATTTACGGGCATTTTTCTTGCGATTTGTACTCAGTTTTTTTATGCTAAAGATTTTCATATCTTGTTGATTTTCATGCTAAAATCTTTAAAGGCTAAATTAAATACTAAAGTTCGAAAGAGGATCCTTTCAGTGAGAAAGATAACATATATAGCACCAAAGAATCTAGCTTGCGTGCAAACTTTACTTTCCGTTGCAAAGGAAAATCAGAAGTCAGGATGGAACTTGTAAAGTCTGCGAATTGAGCTTGGTTTCCACTATTACGTGAGTTAACTTGAGATTCTGTACTGGATTGTTCCGCTTTTTACTAGGTTGTTCCGCTCAATGGCGGCGCCAGCCACTGCAGCCAAAATATTACCCCTCCTCCAACATTTTCTCATCGGATTTAGACGAAATGCAAAATTGATCCTGCCGAGAACTGGGGGGGGGGCTGCCGGGCGCGTGCTTAGCTTCCTGGACGTGTCCCCACCATTCCAACCCCCCCCCCCCCCCCGTGGCGCCGCTACTGGTTCCGCTTGTTCCTCGTTTTAGCAACGGCGGAATGCGCTACCATTTGCTCTTAACGTTCTTACCCGATGCCTGAAATAACATATTGGATCGTTATCCCCTTTAATTTTTTTCCGGTAGCCACTATACCCAAAGCTTTTCGATCTTAAAGCTTGGAAATTTTGCAGCTACGATAGTAAAAAAATCTACCAAAAATTGGCTTGTATCCACCTCCTCGTGATTGCAAAGATTCGACTCGTTAAAAACTGAGTGGCCTTTTTGTAAGTGTTCTGTCCAGCTGAGTACTGAAGACCATCTTTTCCAGCGCGAAATCATTTGTGATCAAAGCTAATTTGATCGGGGTGTTAATCTTGCTTTCAATCAGTAGCTTGTACAACATTAACAGCATTTAGTTGGCTTTTAGCGACATTCCAGAGAAGAACTCTATAGAGATCTGGGAACTACTACACATTCTAAAAACAGCATTCGGGTAGCATTTTGAAGATGGAAGTCAATTTAAATCCTTTACTTTACTTTTTCAAGATGTCAAATTGTTTGTTTGTACAAATTTTCATGCTTTTATCACGATTTGCGCATTCATTCTGCTTATCTCCTATACTATCAAGCATGAAATAGACTTGGACCAAGTCTACATTCGAGGTGGACCTTTCGAATCCAAAGCAGAGGTGATAGGCCTATGCTCACCGATAATTTGTTTCCCTCCACATCATGCTGACAAACGTTCTACAAATAATTCCCAATCCCATGATCATAACCAGTGTTTTCCAGGTTAGTTTTCCAGACTGTGTAGTTTCATATTTTGTGGATTTATCAGCACGCGATGATTGTGCTTGAATTTGATTTGGTCCTTATAATCTGAAACCAGATGCTGATTGGCTAAAAGACAAAAAGTAGACAAAGACGAGATTTATTGCACAAGGTCTCAGAACTCAAAAGTCGACGCTAGTTCGCAGACTTTACAATTCCGTATTGGCTCTCCTTCGAAATGGAAAGTAAAGTCTGCATGCAGGCTACAAAGAATCAAGCACTTTTAATATTTTTTGCCATTTTTATAGCTGGTTGCAAAAGCTCTTCCGATTTTACGTAGACATGCTACTTCTTTGGACAACCTTGAAAGTGCAGACATCTCGACACCTTTCAGATCCTTTTTGTCATTGCGCAGAAACGTCTCGATGGTTGTTAAGAATTTTCAAAAAATCTCCCTGTTTCGAATAATGTTTATGGAGTTATCCCTAGAAATTCTTCTGATCTTGTCAAATGTTGTCAAAATTTTTTCTTGTTCCCCGTAAAAAGAGCGAGGTGTTAATATGTTGCGGCAGGTTTCCTCGAACCCCATAGCCGCTGAGAAGGCCTTAATATTGATCCTACTATTTCCACACAGGTTTCTCACGTCTGCTTCAAATTCTGCATACATAGGACAAGTACATTTAAATCTACTTTCACAATAAAATGTACAAACAAACGCAAAAACGAAAAAGGGAATCATTCCATCAGGTAACTTGAGATAAATGTTTTAAGGTTAGTCATTAGCTTTAAATCTTTCAGCCTAATTTTATGGGGTTATAAATATTCTTAAATCCCCATACCTCGGTACCATACAGGGCCCGCGTCACTAAATTGAAAGAGGGGCAAGGCTAGCAAAAGAAGGGGGCCAAGGCTTCTTTCCTCTTTTGCTGTAGCTTTAAAACTACTTGCTCGCTAAAAGTGGAGGCGGCCATGGCCACCTAGCCCCCCCCCCCCCTCAGTGGCGTGGGCCCTGGCATATGTTAGTGTTACAGGGTGCAACATAAAAAAGATTAGTTTGTGTGTTTGTAGGAATTTGATGTGTTGAATTTGCATTTGATGTGGTATATTTGGATTTGATCTGGTGAATTTCCATTTGATGTGACACTTGTGGGCCACCGTAGTTTCTTGTTTCTTGTCTTTATTTAACAACTTCGGTTGGGGTATACCTTTTGTTAAGGCGACCTTCGATTCTTCTGGCAATGCTCTGTGATTCGGTGAGTGAGAGTATATTTGGAGATATGAAAGTTCTCGTTCAACTCATTGTAAATGACTTCAAATTCAGCTCTGGAGAGTATGAAGTTATTTCTCGATCTAGATCTCCTACTTGAGCGACAGTTAGCATCATATCAACCCACTCAGTGATTCATTTTCCGGATTGAAAACGGGCAGTGGCGAAGCTAGCCAAAAATTGTTGGTCCTGCTATATGGACAGGGCCACGCCCTTATTCAATTGGAAAAGCCTATGGACAAAAATTCTATTTTGCAGATGAATTTTTTCTTAAATTCAGTGAAAAGCAAATTTTAAATCGATGTCTATCTTTTCAAAAATAAACCCATACTTAAAGACGTGCTTTAGGGTGCTTACTTTTCAAACAAATATATGTTAAATTGTAGTAAGCCTCTACAGCTGAAGTAAAAGTTCAAATTGGTGATAATTAAATTTGACGATAAAAGGGGGGTAGGGGTGGCATTTGAAGTTGCATATCATATATTTGTGGTATTCCACACATAATATAAACCTGACCAATCTAGATACTCTATTAAAATAATTTTAATAAACAACAGAGTTTAAAGTCTGTAGGGGCAAGTTCACATATTCTGCAGAACAATTATTCTGCAGCTGATAAAGAGAGGTACAATCGAATAATGTGTCACATTATCAATGAAAACAACTTTATTAGATAAACCATTAGACGAGAAAACAATTCAGGTAGAAAAATGCAAATTCCGCTGAAATTGGTTTATTCTCCAACTCAAAACTTTCAATCACACAACAGTAAATTCAATTATGCTTTCATCGTCCTTGTCCAAGTCTAAGAAAATTTTATTTAGGCCACCATGATATACCGTGCCTCAAACGATCGTACAAAGGCCGAAATCAGAGTGCCTCATACAGCCAATTCTTGTTATTTACATTTCTTTCTTGCGAACTTTGGACTCTGTCTTGTTACAAATAAAATTTATGCAGCTCAACTGAGGCAAGTTTTGCTGTCAATAATAATATCATTGGTATTGCCAAAGCAAGCAGAAAATCCGCATTCACATCGCCTCGCCATAATACTTGAACTGGCCTCCTTGCTAGTATCTCATAGCAGAACGAGAATGCACAGGGCAATTCTTGCAGTCCTGCTCTCAGAAATAGCAGGACCAAAGGTTTTCAAAACAATGCTCTTTGACCTACGTAGGTGAACCCTCGACCAATCAAATCACAACTGCTTACGAAATGTTATGATGGTCATTTCGACGAGGTCCTGCTCCCGAGATTGAGCAGGACTGCTCTTTGTTCTAGACTATTGTGAAGCAGGACTGAATTCACAAAAGCCCATTGTGAAGCAGGACCAAACATAGGGTATCATAGTTATGAGCAGGACCAAAATACAGGGCTGCCGTAGAAGAGAACAGGACCTTGAGATTAGCACGGGATGCCTGTATCAGCTGGCGGAACTGGGGACTGTTTATCAAAAAGAATTTGAAATTTCCTTTTTGCAAAGAAGAAATTGTTTATTGTTTACAGTAAGTCTTATCTTTGGAAATTCTTGGTCCTGCTCAGCAGGACCAGCAGGACCTTTGGCTTCGCCACTGAAAACGGGTTGTCAGCGTAGGGCCTACCCGCCTCGTAATCATTACTCACAGACCGCGTTTAGATTTTTGAATATGAAAAGCCGTGAAAATTTGCGGCTTTGAAGCGTTGTTATATACAATCGACAAATAATTCCGACAAAAACCATCGAATTAATGGGTATTGACTTGACAGAAATTGACAAAAAAATGTCAATTTTTTTCATTTCAAATTATTTCTAATAAAATGTATCATACTACGTAATTCCCTCTTGTTAAAATCCAAAACATAGAAAATTACGATACCTCAAGGGGCATAACAAGTAGAAATAAAAACACCGGAAGTTAGAGTAGTTCAGCACCTTCCCTGTTAGCATTAGTAGTATTTAGAACCCTTTTAGGCTACGTTCACACTACTCCGTATTCGTTTCGCTCCATTTTCGTTGATAAAAACGCTGTCAGTTCACACTAATCCGTTTTCATATGAATATTAGTGTATAAGGAACACCGCAATACGACGAGAATAAACAACAATACCAATACGAATATACGCTGTGAATACTCCAACAAAAACGCTGTTGGTCCCCTCATTTTTGGAAAGAGGCGCTCACGAATCCTCAACAAATTGGCGTCATTATAAATGAAATTAAATAAAAGTAAATCGTGAAAAACTTTGTTGTGACAGCTACCAGTCCATTGTGAATCCTCACTTTCAAAATTTTTGAGATTTGGTGTGCTACAAAGCACGTAATTTGTTGCCGATGTTAGCGTATTCAAATGTCTCCGTTTTTGGTGCTCACACTGAAAACGGAGCGTATTCAATACGCACCCTATTCGAAAGTATCCTTTTTCATTAGCGTTTTCAAACGACTCCGTTTTCATAGCAGAGTAGTGTGAACGCAAGGCAAACACGGATTAATTTGACTCCGTTTTCATTTGAAAACGGAGTAGTGTGAGCGGGCCCTCAGTACCTTCTGTTCTCCCAGCAAAGCACGTATTTTACTTTGGAACTCTATTATGGTGAATACTAAAATTAAATTGTTTTATAAACAGGCCTAAGTAGAGTCACTACATGTTTACTATCAATGAAAGGTTCCAATAACGCCATCCAAAAATGTTTTATCGTTGCAAACATTATTCTTCGGCGTAAAACTTCTAAAAGTCTTTTGTTTGAAAAGCAAAGTAAAACGCAAACATAGTGATTAGTAAAATAATTTTCCGGAAGCAAATGTTGACACCTGCTTTCAGCCGTCAGTAGATTATAAGATTACAGCCTGCAAATCTGTAGGGGGTGCCAATAGACACTTACTCATTATTTCCTGAGCCTCAATTATTGAATTATTCTCAAATTTCAGCGATTTTCAAATAAAAAGTGTGTGAGGTTAATGTCATCTTGTTATACCGTTCACACTCTTTTCGAAGGTCGAATCACTCCTTTCACATCTTGTACATCTTTCACAAATTACCAAAAAAATCTCCAAAACTCTTGAAAATGGCTGAAATCTCAAAATCTTTAAAATAAATTCCAAAATCTAAGTTCACCAAAAACCGAAAATTGCTCAAAAAATCTTGAAATCTTGTAAAGAGATCTTTAAATCTAGAAAAGAAATCTTGAAATCTCAAAATTGTTTTTTTCTTTCTTTATTCAAAGTTGGATAAAACTTCTAGCTTAATTATCAAAAATTACAATAAGCTAATTAATACCAACTAACATAACAACAAGATGAAGAAATATAAATGTATATAAGGTCGTAAACTAAGATGAGCAATATAATCTATATATCTATTTGAAGTATCCTAGATTTGGTACATACTGGGTGCATAATTTGCAGGTGCACGGAATCGCAATTTGTTTTTCTTGCCTTTTGAAGATTTCTAGACTGGTTACATTTCTTATTTCATTTGGTATACTGTTCCAAATTTGACTACACCTGTAAGATACTGTTTCAGTTCCATATATAACTGTGTTTGGGTTTTTAGTGAAAAATGACTCATTTCTGAGAGGATATGAAGACTCATGAAATTTGAAAATGTCAGTTATAAAATCTGGATTTTGGTTGATCTTGGTTTTATACATTTCTATGGCTCATCTCTGCAGGTTTTATTGATATATTGTTGAGGCATTATTTTTCATAAGTAAACCTTCAAAAGATGAGTCATAGTCATTAAACGCCACCCTCAGTGCTCTTTTATGAACATTGTTGATTAAGTTGTTAATTTTTTTGCTACAAAACATTCAGACAATGGGGCAATAATTGAAGTAGGTAGTGATAAACGACTTCATTGGCAGTTTTCTTTTTTCGTTTGAATAAGGCGCTACTCTGGCAAGGGCAGTAGTTTTTTCCCCAGCTTCATTACAAATCTTCTTTATCTGATGTTCAAACTTTAGATGGTTATCAAGTACTACACCACGTAATTTTTCTATATCTGTGTTTCCGATTGAATAATCCTCAATTTTAACTTCACTCTGCCCAAAATCTGCCCTATGAGGTTCTATAATCATTTATTTACATTTGTTTTATTTAGGAGCATGCAGTTATCTTTGAACCAGCTATTTAGAGTGTTTAGCTCAGGTTCAAGCTTTGAGATCATATCACTAGTTGTTTTCCCTTTTATCCATATTGTGTTATCATCAGCATAATTACATGTTTAACTTTCCTTTAGAAATAGAAAAATATCATTTTTAAAAATATTGAACAATAATGGTCCTAAAACAGATCCCTGTGGGACTCCATCCATCCATTTACTCCAGTTAGAGTTCAGTTTTACTCTCTGAGCCCTGGCTTTGAAATAACTATATAATAGCTGCAATGCACTATTACTAAAGCCATATGCATGTAACTTTGAATTAATAAGTCATGTGGTAAGCAGTCAAATGTCCATCATCATGGTACCAGCAATCAATTTCTCATTAAGACATGCTTTTGGATCTTGAACAAGGCATGTTGTGTACTATACCCTTCTCTAAAGCCACATAGTAGAGAGGATAACATACTTTTCATTTGTGCATAGATTTGTTCGCACATGACTCTTTCAAGTATTTTACTTCTTGGTGGTACTTATTGCTCTATGCTTCTCCTTTTTTGTTGAGTTCTCCTTTTTAAAAGTTGGGTTTACATCAGCCATTTTCATTTCATTTGGGATGATGCATGTTTCAATAGCATTATTGAATAGATATGTTAGTATGTGCTTTCGGTTTTTCAAACTTAAAATCGAATCCTTTTGAAGCAAAAAAAAACTTGAACATTGCTGAAGACTAAATGGCCTTTTTGTAGCATTAAATATATATTAAAGTTTGAATCCTATGACACTTTATGTGCCAACTACACCTTTTTCACGTGAAAATTGTATTTGTATGCGTTCATTTGAAGGTTTTGTTTCTTTGATCTTGTGTTTCGGGTTTTAGATCCTTTCTCAAATATTTTGCAGCCATGGAATAGAGTACCATAGTGATGACGTCACAAAAATCTATGTTTACAATTTTGAACATAACTTCCAAAATAGCGTTAAGAAGTGCCTCTAAATTTACCAAAGCGATTGGATGTGTTACAAATTGGCTGAAAAATGGCCAAATAAGCAAAGGCTCTTGCCCAATCAAACCTCTGAAATTTGGTCTTGGTTAGGAACTTTATGAACTAGGCCATTAATCCGTCAACAAAATTGAAATTTTTCATTTGCCATATCTCGCCCAATTATGAACATATTTAATTGATTTTGCATGTTGAGGGGCATTTATGCCGTTCTTTCAGGTTATGTGGTCAAAATTAAGAAGTTCTAAAATTACGCAAAAAATTCCATTTTGAACATCAAGTTTTGCACCACTAGTTGCTTGGTCAAATTATAATTGTAAACAATTCACAGCAGCAGTTTCATCCTTGCTAGAAATTCTTTTTTGTTTGGTGCACATTTTCTGAAAAATATCCATTGCACAAAAAACAAACTTTTTACAGTGCACTGTCATCAGAAAATCACAGTTACCATAATCAACTTTCAGAATTTTCATTGAAAATCCCAAAATTTTTGAGAACCTGTTTCTAACAATGAAATGTCAGATTTTAAAAAATCCAGAAATCTTCTGAATAATCCTAAAATCTAAATCTCGTACACCTTTTTGAAGTGATTCACTCATCAACTCTTTCATTAGAGAAGTTTTCATTTGCAAATCAACCTTTCTACTTCAAATACCTTAGACACTGTGAAATTTTTGGAGGGGTAAAAAAGTAGTTTTTGCCCACAAAAAGGGCGTGGCCCTCTCTTTAATGGTTTGGTTAACTAAAGGAATACTCTTACATGCTGCTTTTATGCGTTTCTGTTTCAAAGTTCATACTTTAGTGCCATATTTTAAAAGCTCAACCTTTACAGAAATGCTAACACGTCACAATTTTTGCAAAAAAGGCACAGGATAAGTACAGAAACTATTTTTTCCCTGGCAAAAATCCTTAATGTGCCGACGGACTTAAAGTTGGATCGCACCCCCCTCCCCCCTCCTATTTGCCGACGCCCCTGGTGCAAGATATTCAATGGCCTTAGAAAATGTTGATAGTATGAAGTTGTAGAAAAACCAATGTTTTAATAAGAACAATATTTCAAAACACCCAAGCCTCAAGCCATTTAAAATATTAAGAATTTGGAGCCTCGGTAAAAAATTCTAGTGTATGAGATGGAAGAACTGCAGGATAGGCTGTCCGCCGGATTCTGTGAATCTTGCAATGAGTATAATACAATTACGAGGATAAAATTAAAAAACAAAGAAAACAGCGACAAGAATCTAATGTTTTGAGGTGAATTTTCAAAATAAATTTAATTAAACGAATACTAATATTTCGCCCTGGCATACAGAGCTTCATCAGAGTAAATGAAACGAACGAGTGAATGAATTTGAAATGTGAGATGATGATGTCGAATTGGTGGATGTTCAATGTAGACAGGACACATAGCCTGACAATCTGACATTCAAGCTAATATTTACTTTCTCAATGGATTCTTGTAGTATGGAGTCCAGGCTTTCATATTCTGCCAGGTGACTTTTTTGAAAATGCCTGGATGTCACGGGACTGATGACGTCATTTAAGGGTAAAAAATCAGACAAAATCATGGCCAGCTCTTTACTGGATTGTTATTTTTTGACGCAAATTACATATTTTGCCTTGATGGAACTGAGAATGATGGAATGTTGATGATAGTAACGGTGGTGACAATGATTATAATGGGTAGGGAAAACATGATGTGGGTTGCGTGGACGGCGTGATAAATGATTAGTTGTGTTGTAAAGTTAACGGTCGGTGGTTCTGTTCATGCCGTTGGGGGTGAGGTTGTCCGCCAGGCCAATGAGATATTGCTCTTTAGCTCGACGAACACTCTCTCGTTTGTCATTAAGTCTAAGTAATGGTGTAAGGGCAAGATCGTTGATGGTGTGTGCTGGGCTGCAGAAAAAATTCTAGGTTCTTATATTTAAAGAGTGTATTTTAAAGGACATGGCTTTTTTTCTATATTTTATTCAAAGTTGGAAACCATGTTCTAGCTTAATTATATATAATTACAATAAGCTAATGTAAACTGATAAATAATTGTCGAGGCGTTGAAAAAGTATTGAGAATTTGTGACGAAGCTTAAAGGACAAGTGACACACTTTTCACCCTATCTTTTCTTTTCATTAACTTATAGATCATCTTTTAGAAGTAAGTTTTTCCTGGTTTGGAACAAAAAATTCTAATCAGGTGGCGCAGGGGGCGCAATTTTGCTTTTTATCACGTGACCCTATGACGTACATTGTGATAACTCAGAATTTTCCTGTAATTGATAGAGAGCTTACGAAACACGACGCGACAGGTCCAGACGAACTGTATTCGTTTACAAGCGTGTTGTAAACGTTAATATTGCACTCTATACCAGTAGCAGCCAGTGGCGAAGCTAGCCAAAAATTGTTGGTCCTGCTATATGGACAGGGCCACGCCCTTATTCAATTGGAAAAGCCTATGGACAAAAATTCTATTTTGCAGATGAATTTTTTCTTAAATTCAGTGAAAAGCAAATTTTAAATCGATGTCTATCTTTTGAAAAATAAACCCATACTTAAAGACGTGCTTTAGGGTGCTTACTTTTCAAACAAATATATGTTAAATTGTAGTAAGCCTCTACAGCTGAAGTAAAAGTTCAAATTGGTGATAACTAAATTTGACGATAAAAGGGGGTAGGGGTGGCATTTGAAGTTGCATATCATATATTTGTGGTATTCCACACATAATAAAAACCTGACCAATCTAGATACTCTATTAAAATAATTTTAATAAACAACAGAGTTTAAAGTCTGTAGGGGCAAGTTCACATATTCTGCAGAACAATTATTCTGCAGCTGATAAAGAGAGGTACAATCGAATAATGTGTCGCATTATCAATGAAAACAACTTTATTAGATAAACCATTAGACGAGAAAACAATTCAGGTAGAAAAATGCAAATTCCGCTGAAATTGGTTTATTCTCCAACTCAAAACTTTCAATCACACAACAGTAAATTCAATTATGCTTTCATCGTCCTTGTCCAAGTCTAAGAAAATTTTATTTAGGCCACCATGATATACCGTGCCTCAAACGATCGTACAAAGGCCGAAATCAGAGTGCCTCATACAGCCAATTCTTGTTGTTTACATTTCTTTCTTGCGAACTTTGGACTCTGTCTTGTTACAAATAAAATTTATGCAGCTCAACTGAGGCAAGTTTTGCTGTCAATAATAATATCATTGGTATTGCCAAAGCAAGCAGAAAATCCGCATTCACATCGCCTCGCCATAATACTTGAACTGGCCTCCTTGCTAGTATCTCATAGCAGAACGAGAATGCACAGGGCAATTCTTGCAGTCCTGCTCTCAGAAATAGCAGGACCAAAGGTTTTCAAAACAATGCTCTTTGACCTACGTAGGTGAACCCTCGACCAATCAAATCACAACTGCTTACGAAATGTTATGATGGTCATTTCGACGAGGTCCTGCTCCCGAGATTGAGCAGGACTGCTCTTTGTTCTAGACTATTGTGAAGCAGGACTAAATTCACAAAAGCCCATTGTGAAGCAGGACCAAACATAGGGTATCATACTTATGAGCAGGACCAAAATACAGGGCTGCCGTAGAAAAGAACAGGACCTTGAGATTAGCACGGGATGCCTGTATCAGCTGGCGGAACTGGGGACTGTTTATCAAAAAGAATTTGAAACTTCCTTTTTGCAAAGAAGAAATTGTTTATTGTTTACAGTAAATCTTATCTTTGGAAATTCTTGGTCCTGCTCAGCAGGACCAGCAGGACCTTTGGCTTCGCCACTGGTAGCAGCAATAACAAATTATCACAATCTACGTCACGGTGTCACGTGATTCATTTCCCGCCATAATTTCAAATGGGTTTTTAAGTGGGAAAATGAAATCAGAAAGGAAAAATATTTCAACAACACTCTCATACAGCATTTTATTTTAAGTTAAAAGAAAAAAAAAATTTGGCGCCAAAAGCGTGTCACTTGTCCTTTAAAAAAATCGTTGTCTTTTTTCGTACTGTCCACTCTTGTAATGTACAGCCTTAGGCCAGGCAAGGCTGTTACACTAATCGATATCAACTTCAAAAAGCTACAAAATAGTTATATAAGATGATCATTAACATAATACCAACCAACATAATAGCAATGTAGAAAAATTATTCCTATTCATATATGTTTATCTAACTGTTAATAAGTATCGTTTAAAGGAGATACGCAATACTATATCTATGCGATATAACCTTCACTGGCAATATACTGGATGCACAGTGGCGTAGCGTGAGCGCAGAACTGCAAATCATAACTATTTGGCAAGGCTTGCACTCAGGTCTACCGCATGCCCTGGTTCGTAAATTCTGACTATACTGGAAAGCCTTTTGACCCGCTGCAAGCGTAGCATACATAGATGCTGCGCCACTGTGGATGCATAATTTGCAGCAGCACTGGATTGTGATTTGGCCTTTTGAAGATTTCCAGAGTTTTATCATTTCTAACTTCGGCCGGTGTACTATGCGTTTCTGCATGGACCAAGAAGCATATGCGTTTCAAGTGTTACAGTGTAATGGCGGACATGCAGGGCCTAGCTGTGTATGTTGTGAAGCGCATATGCGTTAGACAGGACACAAATGTGTTTCAACGGATGTGCATTTCCTGACAACTTTTAATAAAGGTTTGAGAAATGATCCATCGCCACAAAACCTTAATAACAAGTTTAGACTTGTAAGTTAGAAAACAGCAACTAGCTAATAAAAAGCTAAGAATATGTGATAATATCATGCGTTATACGAATAAAATTATCATCCTTTTAATTTTGTACATTTCCTATATTATTTTATCCATTCGTTGTAATTAATTTAAGATTTGTAAATGTAGTATAAATAGTAGGCTTTAATTAGCTGTTATATCAGCTAAAAAATTTGCTTCGCTTATTGTAAATAATTTTATAATAATAATAATAAAAAAACCTTTGACATAATAAAACCTACGACAGGCTCTTAAAAAGCAGAGATGCAAGATTCAAATCCGTAGGACCCCATAATCATGAAGAGCAGACTCAAACTCTAAGGACACCATAACCATGAAGAGCAGATTAGATATACTAAAACAGTTGTCTCTAGGAGAGCACTTTGTTCATAGGTCTTGCTACCAGAACTTAACAAAACCCATATTAGTGCAAAAAAATAAAGATGAAAAGGCCAAAAGATCGCAAAAAGCATTGCCCTTTGGAAAAAGAAAGAAGGCTATGTGTACTGGAAGCCTCTTCTCGATACTTGCCATGAAGGGCCCGTCGGCAAAAGCAATCAACGGAAGAAGCAGCCAATCCGAGTAATAAAGATGCTTTCATCTTGTAAATCACTCAAGCAAGTGCATTCAACAAACTTTTCTCTTGGTTTCTCTGCAATGGAAAGAAAAAGAGCGACTCGTTGAAGTAATTAAGGAGGTTCTGATGGCAGAAAACGCAGCTCTTCTTAGTTACAGAACTGTTTTTTCCCCTCCAATTTTGCTGCACCAGAACTCGTCGAGGAAGAATGTCACCAATCGAAGCTCTTCAAACCAACCACGAAGAGGCCGACAAAAAGTATGCTTGCTGCTACACCACGAATTGAAAAGTAATAACCGCGGAATACTACGTGGAATTGAGAAGTAATACTAAATAGATTCTTCAGTCTAGCTCGTGGAAGATAGATATCCTTAAAGTCTTTCTCCCCAATGCAGTTCTAAACCTTGCAGACTACATAAGTGAGCCATTATTATTTCGCCTTTTACCGCTAGATAATAACGGAATTTTTCTTCAAAACTGTTGTCGCCCACTCGACAAGCATCTGACTGGTCGCTAGAATTTGGAGACAAGCATCAACTCCAATCATGCAGCAGGGTCACCCTCATTTCAGTATTCAGAATTCTAAAATTTTAATTTTAGTAGGCAATGCCGAGTTAAGGACGGCTTGTCAACTGAGCAAAGCAAAGGAGCTTGAGCTCGCTCCTCGTTTTTGGAAAACAAGAACTTAAGTAACAGTATTAAAGAACCTTCAGTCGATACAGAGTTTGATGCAGCTTTATCATCGTGCTCGGGATAAAGAATTTTTGCAATGTTGTGAATTTTTAGTATAGCCGTTGTAATCTTCCTTAACTGGCAATTAGAAACACAAACATCTGAAGAGAAGTCTTGTTTTCTATTTCGTATTTAACAGAATAAATCCACAAAGTAACTGTAAAAGAATAGCTGCTGCATCTTTTACTGGTAGCTGTGCCTACTGGTAGCTGCTGCAATTTTTACTTTTCACTTCCAAACATTTTTTTAAGAAGCCCTGATAGAGACATTCTGTAGATTGCAGAAGATTTAAAACAGAAACAATCTATTCTACAGCCTCCAATCCATTCTACAGCCTCCATCCAATGCCTTCCGCTAGAATTCTCAAGTAATCGGTTATGCACTAGAGCGGTTATTATTCGCGGTTTTCTTTTAGAAAGAGGAGTGTTATGCTACATTAAGCTTGAAAATCTTTCCTCTCAAAATGTAACACTTACAAAAAAACCATGTCATATCTCCGACAAAATCATAGTTTCTCCGACGAAAAAGGTTCGCTTGACAGAGGGTTTCCAAACTCAACCCCCTCTATCTACGCCACAGGCAGCTAGGCAACGTGCCCTGTTTCCCTGTGCGCTTGCTTCTCCAATAGGTATCTATCTTTTCCGTGACTGTTTCTATACAATCATTTTTTATAAGAAACAGGTTATAAGAAACGATAGGCTCAATTTTTCGAAAGTTAAGAAATCACCCTACACAAATTGAAAAAAGCTAAGAAACTTTTATAATTTGCAGTTTTAATTTTCCGAGTTGACACTGGAAACAGTCTTGACATTGAACATCACTGTATATTGCAACAGTATACTTGAGAGTTTGCATTCATTGTCAGTAAATTGCACACTCAAGAATTTTCTTTTTAAAAATTTGTTTTAACTTCAATTTGACATTGATGTTGTTCAATGAGCTTAATTACTGTTTACAGATCTCAACAGAGTTAGTTTTTCTAGGAGAACAAAATTCCTTGATCACTTTGTTAGTTTATCTCTGAATGTGAGTAAACTATTTACTTTGCCTTGGAAGCACGTTTAAGAAATTCATTACATAAGAAATTTAAGAAACACGTAAGAAACTTTTGATAGCAGAATGGCCAGAAAATTTAAGAAACTGCTTACCAGCACCGGACTTGTGTTTCTTATTAAAAATACCTATACCACTTGTTCCTGGAATAATTTCCTACGCTCAAGTAAGGATAAGCCCCACCTAAAAAATCATTTTTGCAAATAAGCCCCCCCCCTCGAATATGCCCCCATTGCAGAATATTATCTTACTTAAGAAAGCCTCCACAGGACAATTGCTATACAGTATTACTTTCTTTGCCAGGAGACCAAAAAGCAAAAAAACGAATTTTGTGAGGGTAGAAAATTATAATGTTTGTTAGATCTTCACACAGCACTTTGCAACTCTTTTAATGATTTCAGTTGTTGTAATTAGAAGCTCAAAATGCTCATTTTCATCTCAAATTCTCAAGACTTGTAATTTTTCAATTTATTTCATTGAGAAAATTATGTCGTTTTATGTCGATCTTTGAGAAAAATACTAAACTTTGAAATACGACCCCCCCCCCCTCGAAAAAGACCCCCTCGAATAAGCCCCCATCCAAAAATTCATTTTTGCAAATATGCCCCGGCGGCTCATTCAAGGCTTGACGATATCGCCTATTCTCTATTCTGCAATTATTTTGGCTTTTTAGAAGTTGATATCGTGCCACAAAGAGTATGATGAAAAGATTAACAATTGACAACATTCGCAGATTGCAACGATGACATGCTCACGCACAACCCCCTGTCAAGATAATTTAGACATGTGCAGGGCCCGACTCACCAGTGGCTTGATAGAGGGAAGTACTGTCCTGTCCGAGAAGAGCAGCTAGTCCCTTGGTAAACGGTGACATATCTGAGAAGCTAAAAAAGCTTGGCAACAATGATTGGCCAGTCTAAAGAAGAGCTGGTCATCGAGGAGCCCGTCAAGTTCGGCCAATCTTCGGGGAAGGTGAAGTTTCTGGTTGCTATTGCCGTTGTGCTGGCAGTTTTAGCCGTTTTGTTCATTGGGCTGTATGCAACTGAGCGAAAGAATCTTAAGAACCTCGAAGAAGAAACTGCATCAGTAAAGCAAAAGGGCGGCACCATGACAACGAAATCGCCTGTAACAAGAAATCCTGTAACAAGAAATCCTGTAACAACAAATCCCGTAACAAAAGCACCAGAACCAGATCTTCGACCAAGCACTATCCAGGTTGCTGCAAGTAAGTTGCCTTTGTTGTACTTCCGTTTTGTAATTGTGTGACAATATTCTGTTTGTCACAGGGTCCATCAGTTCACGAACTCTCGAGCATGATCTTTATTATCAAAGTGCTGGTCATCGCCAACTTTCCTATTTTGAGATTATTTTTCTTACCAGGTTATAATTGCATTCTTCGAAATATTAATTCCCAAACTCTCGGCGACTTTGCACGTACGAGGCCACAGAAATAGAGAATTACGGCATTCTAAGGACTGCCAAAACTGTAACTAAAATATTTAAATCTCAAATTTGAACGCTAGGAAGATCGGTTTTTTACCATTTTGCAATATAATTCAGGCACGCTGAGCAGTTCATTAGGGGGGTATGAAGCTTCGATGCCCGACGAAAGGGCGTGTCATACTTGATGGAAGGGTGTGTCATGCCTGAACATCAATTTTAGGTCACATTGTCTCAAGGGCTGAAATCATCGGGGACCACGAGAGAGGGTCACTAAGTATGTTAGGCCTTCAGAGGCTATTTTTCAAGGTCAAAAAATATCCCTCTAGTTTTTCTGGTGTTGGCTATAAACATTTTTTTCCGAAAAGCAAGCATTTGTAAGACCTGTCTTTTCTATAAAAGATAAATAGTCTTCACTTTCTAAATCTCCTAGCTAGAAGGAAAGCAATTTAAAAAGAGATTGAAATATGGTCTCAATTTTATCACAGTGCAACAACAAAAAACAGCTTGGAAATTTCGGAATTTAGAAACAGCTAGGCAGACTACAATGTTTCAACACAGAAGAGCTTCAGTTGCATTTTCTGAGTTTGATTTTCAACTTTCGGTTGCTCCGTAAGGAATTTAAACATTTTTAGACAGCCAAGCACAAAGTAAGTATCTCTGAATTAATCATAGCAAAATCCTTCAAGAAAAGCTTTTTTATTGGAAATATTTTACAGTTACACTTATCATCAAAGCTCAATTTTCGTGTTTTCATAATCATTGATATTGTTCAGAAATAGAAGAATCTCGAAAGTTTTTGGCAATTCATATCTTAATTATACAATTCCTTGATAAATTGTATATTATTTCCCGCTTGAACTGATTAAAACTTTCTGCTACTTGTTACGGTAATTTGAATTTTTTTAACCCAAAATTTTGGCGGCTGTACGGCCATTTTTTTGGCAAGGGTGCAGTACTTTCAGACCGTAAATGTTAAACCTTTATTTAATTTTGGGGCATAACTCCTTATGAATGTATGGTGAAAGTTTAATAAGAAAATGTTGCTTGATTTTTTTCAACAACGTATTCCTGAATATGAAAATTAAAATATGAAAACTGAACTGAACTGATTCCGAGATGGCAAATCCTTCATGCTTTGATTTATGATGCTTCAAAAATTATCAGTCTTCCATGGGCTCCGACGAAGGATGGAAGCGGGGCGGATAAGGGGAAGATTTAGCAATCTTTGACAAAAAAATTTGAAAAAAGCTGTATTGTTTTGCAAAAAAGTGTTGAGGGGGGTATGCCCTGTGTTCATTTCCTTTTTGTATCAAACACACTTTACTTTCCGTCTATACTTTAGCTGTCGATCTATACTTCAGACTCTACTTCCGCATCTCGAGGCGAGATAAACATGTGCACGTCGAGCTCGAGACGAAAGCGCTGATCAGTGGACGAAAAACAGAAATGTATACATGTTGCTGTTGCTTGCCTCGTTTCTGTTTGGTTTTCCCAAATGGGCGGAAATTGACAAAATAATGGGGGAAAGACCATAAATTCAAAAACCATGCTAGGGCAAAGAGTAGCAATTAATGTGCGACCTAAAGAAAATTTCAAGATTTGCCCGACCGATATACCGGCAGCCATAAATTTGCCCGACAAAATCGGCTTTCTTGAAGATTGGGGGGGGCCCCTCCAGCACCTCCCTCCATACCCCCCCCCCAGCAGTTTCGCCCCTGACGCTGAGCCAGAAGGGCTGGGTGATCTGTAGCCCCCATCCCACTTTTTCTCTGAAATATGATATCATAGTTGTGGCATCAAAGATTATATCGTAAATCCTCGAATTGCCCTCCCCTCTCGAAAATCCCCCTCGAAACCCCCCTCGAAACCCCCCTCGAACAAGTCCCCATCCTAGAACTACAAATTGTCAATAAGCCCCACCTTCGAATAAGCCCCCCTCGAATAAGCCCCCACTGCTACCGTACATTCTTGAATTTGGCCCCTCAATTTGATGATTTTTGCCATCTGAGGTATTACCTATGGCGTTTTATTGAATTACCGCAACAAATTCGTACTTTTGGTAGTAATTAATTAAATGCTCATAAAGAAACTACTACCAAAATAAGCGAGGTCTATTAATGATGTCTTCTTGATATCTACAATAATTTTGTATGAATTTATCATTTTATCGTTTTGGTCAACATGGTTTGACGATATAAGACATGAACATAAAAGTTTTCAAATATAGCCTTTATCAAAAGAAGAACTATTCTAATCAAAACACAACGTTTGGTAGATTTGTAAAATTTCGGTATTATTTTGCAAGATAATAAATAGCACTTACAACCTGCATCACATTGTACAGTTTCTGGTACTTACTTGAATACATTGTATTCCACAGCTAATCCTTTCTTCACCTTTCAACCTTAATTGGAAATCCTAATATTTCTCCTATTGCTAACCACATGCATCTCTAAAACTTGGGTTTCTCTCCCTAGCTCTCCCTCGACAACTTTTTCATTTCTAATTTGTCCTTCTTTGGAATTCTGCTTTAATAAATGGGGTGGCGTGGCGATCAAAAATTATCCTTTTGTATTCTTGATAAAATCCGGTCGAAATCCTTTCATATATTCATATTCATATTCAACTTTTATACATAAAAACCCTTCAGCTTTACATTAATGCGAGATATTATTGCAATATATATCCTTTCTTCTTTCAAATCAACAATACTGATCTCACCTCCCTCCCTTGTTAGCCTCTCCCTCCTTTTCCTTGATGGGGATCCGCGTTAAGCTTTCAGGCATCATCCTAATACAAGTCAAGTCAAGTCAGGTCAAGTCAAGTCAAGTCAAGTCAAGTCAATTCATATCCTTAGTCTCAGGACCGTTGGGTCACTTTGATGAATTTACTACCTTCTTCCAGATCAGGCGACATAGAAAATCTGCCCCACTTTAAGGATTTATGCCACTCATTTTACCTTGTCATTTTATTGACGAATTCGGCGGAAAATAGGTAAAAATTAAACAGAATTTTTTTTGAGGGGCCTTGGACGCAAAAGTATCACGTGACCTAGTGGCATAGAAATTGACAAGCGGAGACTACGCTACAAACGCATAGAGTAACTAACAAAGATTTCTTTACTTTGAACGAATTAAGCTATTTACCAAACAGTTAGCTCGTTTTTGATAAAGAATCGAAATAAAAGATTTCCAAGAGCCCCTTCGCCAGAAAGCCATTAATAAGATGCCACGAAATGTCGCCACGCCTCCCAAAAATCTGGAATACACATTTCATGTCATCTTTCCTCTAATAATAGTAATAGTAAAGCTGAAAAGCTGGTCATGGTTAAGGAACGGAGATCTGAAAGGGTGCACTGAAGCATTAGTATGTAGTGCACAGGAGCAGGCGCTGCGCACTAATTATACCAAGCACTACATTGATAAAACAAGTGATACGCCTTTATGTAGAATGTGCGGTGACAAGGGAGAAACAGTTAGTCATCTGGTGAGCGAATGTGCTAAACTGGCACAGACAGAATATAAAAGACGACACGACAATGTGGCAAGGTATATTCATTGGTTGTTAGCAGAAAAGTGCGGATTTGAAAGAGCCACAAAATGGTATGAACAGAAACCTGAAGGAGTTTTAGAGAATCACAAGTTTAAGCTACTGTGGGATTTTATGATTCAATGTGATAGGGTTGTTGAAGCTAGAAGGCCAGACATTGTTGTCGTTGACAAGGAAAAAAAGGATGTGAAGATAATCGATATTGCCATTCCTGGTGATAATAGGGTAAAAGATAAAGAACAAGAAAAAATTGAGAAATATCAACCATTAAAGGAGCAAATCGGAAATCTGTGGAATATGAAGAAGGGTGACAGTCATCCCTGTTGTGATTGGGGCATTAGGGTGTATATCATATTGTTTTGAAGAGCACATGGAAAAGATCGGAATTGATGTATAGTTACAGGTGATACAAAAGACAGCACTGCTAGGAACAGCCAGGATTTTGAGACAGACATTGTCTATGTAAACTTGAGATGACAGAATGGGACCTTTGTCAGCTTGTTGCTGACTGCTCCCTCCTATATTATCCGGACCAATTAACATCTAGGTGTCTGTGAATCACTTAATTAGCCATAATAATAATAATAATAATAATAATAATGGAAACATTTCATTTTCAATTCAACTTAAACTACAATTACAAATCTCACTATTACAAGGTAATTTGCAATTGGCTAGCCTGGTTTTTCAAGAAAAACTAATACAATCGTAAGGTAGAAGGAAAAACTGAGAAAAAAAAGAAAAATAAAACAACCAAAGTTAAAAAGGATGTAATTCCGGATTTGTCCATGGCTTATATTTGCAACAAAATATGTAGTACGTAGTACGGATGGCAATGTTGGAAAGTTTAGAAATGAGATACCGTTTTTGTTGCTGATCGATGGAGAGAGAGTCACAAATTTTGAAGAATGAATTGCAGGAATTGCCGAAGATGCCAAAAGAGCTCATAGAAAGATTAACAAAAGAGACACATTTGAACTGCCGCTGTAAACCAGATAAAAGAGGAGCATACTTGCTGTGTTTTCTTGTAGCATTTGTGTTAAGATTGGATTCGAAACCAACAGTTAGCTGTAAAATGTAGAGGTAATTGTTGTTAGTCTTCAAGAGAAGATCAGGGCGGAGGTTTTCTCCAGTTATGATTGATGGTGAAAGAAAGCCAGGTATATCAGCGTAGATGGTAGATTCATTGACAGCTTTTAGTGAAGTAGCCAGAACGTTTAGGATAGAGTTATGTCGCCAGGTGTATCGGCCTTGTTCCAGATATGTTTTGCAGCCAGCAACAACGTGAAGGAGGGTTTCTGGCAGAAAACAGACAGAACAGTCAGAAGGCTGGCTTAAGTTCCACTTATAATAATAATAATAATAATGGAAACTTTTCATTTTCAATTCAATTAAAACTACAATTACAAATTTCACTATTACAAAGGTAATTTGCAATTGGCTAGCCTGGGTTTACAAAGAAAAAGACTATTACAAGCACAAACAAAAGAAATTAACAAAAAAAAGAAGGAAAAAGTGTGTTCGTCATTGTTTGTTTTAGAAGTCGTCAGTAGCCGAGATCGTTAGGATTGAAGAAGTTCAGGATTATTCCAAGATTTATTTCTGCGGCAGAAAATGTAATAGGTAGTACGGATAGTTAAGTTGGATAGTTTGGAGATCATGAAGCGGAGATGATTCTCGCTGATATCTAGAGCGTTGCACATGTCGATGAAAGAGGAGCAAGAGAGACCAAAGATACCTAGGGAACTGATAGAAAGATTAACAAACATGATAGAAGAATAGGCTGAGCTTAGGCTGTGAATGAGATTCGAGTATTTCTCTTTTTTGCGGTTAGCATTAACATCCAAGTTAGTTTCGTATCCTACTGTAAGCTCGAGTATGAATAGTCGATGGTCAGAAGTGACTAGAAGTAGATCAGGACGGAAAGAGTCTCCTGTTATGATAGAGGGTTAGAGATAACCTGAAAGGTCTGCGTAAAGAGAGCAATTAGGTATAGCTTTTAAAGATTGTGCTAGGAAGTTCAATGCAGAGTTATGGCGCCATGTGTATAATAATAGTAATAATAATAGTAATAACAACAACAACAATAATAATAATAATAATAATAATAATAATAATAATAATAATAATAATAATGATAATAATAATCGCCCAAGACCAAAGTCTCTTCACGAGGAATTATCAAGCCAATGTGTTGCACAATGGAGCAAATGAAAAATGTAGATTCTGTGAGGGAAAGGTAGAAACGATTGACCACCTTGCCTCAAGTTGTTCTGTACTGACAACAATTGAATACAAAATCGCCATGATAGGATTGGTCAATACCTCCACTGGAAAATCCTGAACCACTTCTCCTTAGAAACCAAGAGTAACTGGTACGAGCACCATCCAAAACCAGTTACTGAAGGGAAAAATGTCACCACAATTATTACAAGCACAAACAAAAGAAATTAACAAAAAAAAAGAAGGAAAAAGTGTGTTCGTCATTGTTTGTTTTAGAAGTCGTCAGTAGCAGAGATCGTTAGAATTGAAGAAGTTCAGGATTATTCCAAGATTTATTTCTGCGGCAGAAAATGTAATAGGTAGTACGGATAGTTAAGTTGGATAGTTTGGAGATCATGAAGCGGAGATGATTCTCGCTGATATCTAGAGCGTTGCACATGTCGATGAAAGAGGAGCAAGAGAGACCAAAGATACCTAGGGAACTGATAGAAAGATTAACAAACATGATAGAAGAATAGGCTGTGAATGAGATTCGAGTATTTCTCTCTTTTGCGGTTAGCATTAACATCCAAGTTAGTTTCGTATCCTACTGTAAGCTCGAGTATGAATAGTCGATGGTCAGAAGTGACTAGAAGTAGATCAGGACGGAAAGAGTCTCCTGTTATGATAGAGGGTGAGAGATAACCTGAAAGGTCTGCGTAAAGAGAGCAATTAGGTATAGCTTTTAAAGATTGTGCTAGGAAGTTCAATGCAGAGTTATGGCGCCATGTGTAACGGCCTTCTTCGAGGTATGTTTTGCAACCTGCAACAATGTGAAGTAACGTTTCTGGCATATAATAATAATAATAATAATAATAATAATAATAATAATAATAATAATAATAATAATACTCTGGCACTCTTCAGAGTTTAAAACGTCAGAACATAGATCGAAAACTCTGCGCTAGAAAATATTAATACCCAGTTGTGGATCGAAATAGGCCAATCAGAAACGCGAGCACATGACTGTTGAGGTTCCCCAATCAGTGCCGCTTGCCTATTAAGAATGTTAACAGTGGAGTTCTAAGGTGGAAACGAAGTGCCAGATGGAAAGAAGATCGGGCTTTACAAATAATCCGAAACATTTCGCCATTATAGTTTTTTGTACAATCTGGGCTTTTCAGTAAATGCTGCCTGATAGCAGAATCGCATATTCTATTCAAAATCGATTTATACAGTTAAACATTTTCTAGGTTCCCAAATGATCCCAAATCCTCAAATCTCTCCTTTCAATGCTCTGCTTTCAGCAACTTGTCTAAGATTGTCAAGTTCTACGTCATACGTTTCACATGATACGTTTCTCGCCAAAAGTTTGGAGGTCTTATAAAACCTCAGATTGTGGCAATATTTTGCAGACACGTTAAGATAGCTACCATTTACAAGTTTCTAGATAAAAAATTTGGCGCCAAATTAGGTGGTATAAGGACTGTCCTATCTAGGCAGAGATTGTACAGATTAAGGACAGAAGGAGATACAGCAATGCACTCATGTTAAATATCTTTCATTTTCGACATTTATGCCAGTAATCGCAAAATTTGCGATTCGTTGGAAATTTGTAAAAAAATCCATTCGATTCTACCACATGTTTAGTTTTGAATGCCTTTCACCATTGTTTTTGAAAAAGGGAATTCAGGCTTTCCTGCAGCTTCCTCTCGTAAATGAAGACTGTTATAAGTTTTTAAGAACAAAGAAGGATGGAAAATGAAAATCCGCATAGAGGCAAGAATGTTCTTTTGGCAAAAAGAGTTTTGATAGCTTTATTACGCAAGAATAGGCGCAAAATTTATAAAAATTTATATTGGGCCCGCTACCGTCCCACGCTACCGCTAATTTACTACTAAGTAACAATGTTTTCTAAATCAAAATAAAAAATGAGTTGGAATTTCCTATTCAAGTTTCATCAATGCGATAAGATACGATACGATATGATACGATACTATTCAACACAATACATTAAATACAGTACAATACAATACAATACAGTACAATACAATACAATACAATACAATACAATACAATACAATACAATACAATACAATACAATATAGTACAATACTGTACAATACAATCAAGATATTGATTGGCCGTGGTCAAAGGCCGTGGAACGTCTTACTAATTAAGGGGGCTAGAACGTTTTTTGGGGAGCTTAACACTAAACATGCTAAAAACCAAGAACACTGCAATTTTGGTTTAGTTTTAAGTACATTTTGGAAATTATTGGGGTGTGGCTTAAGCCCCCGTGCCCCCCTCCCGTTTTCGCGGTCTCTGGTCGTGGGCCTCTTCACAAGCTTTTTGCAATTGTTCCAATTTTCTGACATTCTTCAGCAGTTTCAAACCGCAAATTTCTTTCAAATGATTGTTCAGTCGTGTTCTGGTCTTCCGCTACCTCGCTTGCCGTGAACAATACCAGGGAGGAGAGGTTTTTCGAGGCTGTCATGTCTTATGGCCGAATAAAGTCTGCTTGCGAGCATAGATCATGTTCAGCATTCAGGTTTCGGCTTCACAGTTAATCGTTTGCAACACATCAACACACGTTCGTGTTCTTTTCTGCCCAACTGGTGCATAATTTGAAACTTTTCAACCTTTTTTATCTGATGACTTGAGGACCCAGCATTATCATCATAGGCATATTATCTTTTTTTTGCTTTTAAAGGGATGCTCCTATTCTTGCAGGCAATGGCTGCACGTTTTGCAATGCCAATTCTTCTCCTGATTTCTATGGTATCGTCGTTATTATTCGTAAAGGTCGCACCAAGTTGGATGAGTTCATTGACCTTTCGACTGGTTCGTTGTTGACTGAGATTTAAGAATGGCTAGAATGGTTACCTGCATTACTAGTTCTTCCCATTTTCATGACATGATTTTCATGACCTTCGTCCTCCTTGCATTTAGCAAACGTCCCCTGCGTTCGCTCTCATTATTTACCCTGTTCACAAGATCTTGAAGTTCTGTAATGCTTGTGGCTATTAGAACAATATTGTTCGCATATTTCAAGTTTGTAATTTTGAGACATGCAACTTTAACTTTTCCGTCAAGCTCATGTAGCGCTTTTCGCATCATTTTTGAACAATCATTGAGCAGATGGAGATGGGAATCTCCATGTCTCGCATGTTTTTCCATGAAATGTCATGTATTATCGTGTCAAATGCTTCTGTATAATCAATAAAGCAGAGATACAGCCTGTATAATACAGGTCTTTTTCTCGTTTAGGGTTTGTTTTCTTCTGCCTTCCCCTGGTGTGAACCCACAGTGTTCTGCTGAAATTTCCGGTTTTAGTTTATTTTCCTTTCGACCAGCAATGTTTTATAACAGAATTTTGCTACTTTTGCATATTAACTACAGGCAAGACTAGTAGAGTGTTACAGCTTTGTTGCCGCCAATCTACTTTTGGTTTTTGAGTTGATCGTCTAAAGCAGAAATGCTAGATGCTTAAAATGATTTTAGCGACATACGAAAACTGGCTTGTCTTCAAGAAAGAGTATCAGAGTAACACAATAAATTAATAAATTTGTTCTGTTAATATGTTGAAAATTTCCTTTAATTAAGAATAGACATATTTTATATCATTTGGGTTAAATCTGATCGACCTCAATAAAAAATGGTGGCATGCAGAGAAGAATCTTAGATCAACAGGAAAGGTGCAGCGTCATTCAGCAAACATTCACAAAAACGAATCGTTTCGGTTTATCAAATAAATTAATTTATATCTCACAGGGTAGCGAAACCTCAGTCGTGTATTGTATAGAATATGGTTAAATGGCTTAGCGAAATATTTCCGAAGCGTCAGGCAAAACAACATTCCAAGCATCTTAAACCAATAAATGGTGCCAGGTTGATATTTCAGGGTGCTTGCTTAGCATCTCGTAAACATACTCCACGAGGCTGGAGTGCATGTTGGGGATGTTTTTTATTTTCAAGCGTAAGGGGAAGTATCTAGGGAAAATTTAGCTTCCTGTGCAAAGTTAAAAGAAGGTGGTGTATAAATTTGTGTACACGTGCCATTCTAAGATGATTCTTCATGTTTGCAGAAGACTCACAAACAAACAGAAACATAATGACTATTTGCTTGCATATATGTAATTTAGCAACGAAAGCAAACTAATTGCATGGTTATGATAACGTGTGAAAAGAGAAAATAGTCGTTGCCCACCAATGGGGATTTTTGTTGAAGTTGAGGAAACTGGCGCGAGAGACGTAAAACGCCTGCAGCACGGAAACCCTGGAAAAAACGTGGAAAACATTGAAATTATTTGCGATAAGGGCATGTCATTGAGATGTGATGGGCAGTTATCGTAATTTTGTTTGCTATTGAAAATACGGCGCTGAGAAAGCTTTGAAAATCTGAGCAAAAATCTTGTCCACTATATATGTACTTCCTATTGACGCAATATCTCAAGGTTTTATTTCCAAAGTCCTGAACGATATTGGCATCGCGCGCTCAACAAATACAGAACGTTAGGAAAGGCTACTCATTGGTTGCCTATAGCGGTACTTCAGTTTGCGGTCGGAAATCGGTTTGCTTCTATCACTCTGGTTTAGCTTTATACCAGTACTTACGAATGGTATGATTGCAGCAGGCATAGCCTATTCAAAGAGCTGAAATCCCATGAAAATACCTGATAAGCAACATACTTCTTCGACTGTTAGGAAGATGCCATTTGTCTAAAGATTGTTGACAACTCCTTTGTGTAAAGTTTTAGGCTATATCGATTTTGCCTGACTGGAATACATCTGGAATTGTGATATTCAAATTATCGACAGCCGAGAAAAATTGCAGGTTGCACATACTGATTCAAGCACCTGAGAGGAGCAGAACATTGCAGATGTGCTAGGGTGCTTTTGTGATATTTCCAGCTTGCAATACAGGGATATATCTAAGTTTGAAATTATGGGAAAGAGTGCAAGGAATCAGCAGTACTCGACTATAAGAATCCATCATACTATATCACGCCAGATTAGGAGAATTCGCTGTTTGTACACACTGGCCCTAGTAAGTACTGGAGTTGCAGTTGCGTTTATTGTTCTGTATGCGGTTAAGGAACAACAATCTTCTAGGAGGAAAGAGTGTCTGCAATCAAATTGTGTCCAAGTAGCTGCTGGTGAGATCAATTATTCCATTTTCAGCGTTAATTTTGTTTAGCGATAATTTTGCATGGTACTCGTGGTGAGATCAATTTTTTTGCATCGTATAGCAATGATTGATAATACATTGCAATTTATAATTGAAGGAATACGAACGAGAATTATTTCTTTTTCGCTCAAAAGATACCTTTGCAGTGATTGACATGTGAGTTTATTCAGCAATCTTCGGCGTTTAAAGTTCAATTGGATGTCACCTCTTAAATATTTTATTGTAATTCCTGCAATTTTATCTATGTGATTCAATCTTATTTCTCATCGCTGCCAAATGCACATTTCTAAATCTTTAAGTTTTACTTTTTCTACCTTGTATCAAGTGTTGCATTTTGCTTTGTTAAAAATAGTAGTCTACCTAGCTTCCGAGTGTAGTTTTAGGACACTTTCGTGAGACTATCGCGCAGTGGTCTTCCTCTCGATGTGACAAAATTTCTTGATACTCATGCCCGGAATTGTATAGAGCTGGCCATACTCCTTGGCTACTCCAAGTGAGCCTGGTCATAGTAGGGACTCCAACTCTGACCCTTGGATCTTTAGTCCAGGACCCTGACCACCGACCCATCCCCACGCTACTTAAGCATTGCATAATCTTACGAGAAACACAATTTGCAACATATGGCAATATGGTATATAATGACTGTATATTTAATAATAAAATTTCACGATTTTCGACAGTGATACTTACAAATTGAGTCTCTCAAATTACAAAATAGGGAAATTTGGAGGTTAATTTGAAATTTTCGAAGGAACAAGTATCCTTTTTGAAAATTCTTTACTTTTTAAAGATAGTGGTGAGTGGTAAGACTGATGTGATGATTCGCAAACTCTGAATAATGATATGTGTAAGGTTTCACAGAAAGTTTTAAAAAAAAGAAAACAAACAAGTAAGAAACAATTTTTAGTTGACTGATGTTGATTCTTAGAAGTATCTCTAAATGTTCAGAAACGGGCTGTTAGAGGTTTATCGAGTGGTTTCTCATACAGAAATGATTCAATTCAAGCACATTCCAATCACATACTTCATTTGATCCTTTTTACCATCGGGTGGTTTCTAGATTTGCCTAAATGTAATTGATCCGTTATACGCAAATTGCGGATTCAACCACCGTACAATACGGAAATCTTGTTTACATGGTTTCGAACGTGTAGAAAGAGAGCCTGCACACTGTTCAACTAGAATGTTGCCTTGTTTTCATCATGTCTGACAAATCCTACAGATTTCCCACGCGAACGAGAAAGCGGAGAATTATCGAACAGCCGAAGTAAATCAATTAGCATCATTTCAAACAATTTCCCTGCCCTACGAATGAACGTTGGTTTAGAGCAAACTTCGTAGATCTTACTAGCTCTATTTTCATGGCATTTTCAGAACCAGAAATTTGAAAATATTTAGAATCTATATTCAGTTTATAACAGTTATTTTGGTGCTTTATAGAAAATCGGACGAATTGCCAGAAAACTGTTTCTGTAAACGACTAATTCTAAGTGGTGTTTTTTTGTTGACCCAGCCCTGCTTCCAGCGCGTCTTCTTTTGCTTTTTGTTTCAGTGTAAGTTTTTTTTGTGTCAGTTCACATGATAATGCGTTCATATTCCATCGTTTTCGCATATCACGTTGCAAACAATGAAATAAATCAAAGGCATCTTAAATTCTGGTGCATTTATGTTTTTGGTAGCTTTCAATAAAAAGCTCACTAAAACTTTCAAAGGCCTCACACTAAAACTGAGGGAACTTCCTTGAGAAGGTACATTGTTAACAACGAAATTACCATTCAGCTCTCGCGTGAATCTGTTATTGTCTTATTTTGCAGCCAGCATTAGATAAGATCAGATCTAATCATCAACTAAGGCAAAATCGATATCAGCAAGGGTTGAATGTTCTCCGATTATCTTCGTACATGTTTTATAAATTATGTCTTTGATTGCTGCTTTTTACACACAGGTTCTAAATAATTAACTGTCCTCCTCGCACCATGCTGGCTAGAAGAGTCTGTATGCTTCTTCTTCCAGTAGGCTATCAGTAGATATCGGTCTCAGCGCATATGGTCCTTTTTAAGAGACTTCTCTCTGCGTAACATGTGTTTTCAATGAGTAGCTTATCACTTTAGATCAAACAACGCCAGATTTCACAATACTACTCTGCTTCTTTTTTGCTATTTCTTTAGGCGAATCATTTGTTGTCGTCATATTTCGCGAGTTCGGGATCTTTTTCATTTTAAATGTATACCTTGTATGAAATATTTGTGTGAATTTTTATGTAAAGGAAGAAAACTGTCTCTGTAGAAAGGTAATCAATACTTTAAGATAATTAAATCTTTAGATTACCAATCGTCCTCAAAACTGTTTTTACCAATGTCAGCATATGTTTGCGCCTTTTGTAATCAGGAAATGACCAGAATTGGCGTAGTAGTGCAATTAAAAAATCCGCCAGTTCTACCACATGGAACAAGAAAAGCTATCAGTTGCCTACATCGAAACTTGCTATTTATGTTATTTAAAAATAATTAAGTAAAATGAAACTTGCTGTTTAATATCAATTCACATAAAGCTCCCATTATGAAAAACAGCGCTAAATTTGGCACAAAGTGTAGCCTTTATTTCATTAATGAATGAATTAACTCACTAATTGATTAATTGATTCATTCAACCATTCAATCATTCATTTATTTGATATATTCAACTGACTTTCAAGCAACCACATCAATCATTTTGGAAGTATAACTTAAACACCTTTTTTAGAAGAGGGGATAAGATTTATACCTAAAAATATCAAAAAGTTACAAATCAAACTAAGAATTGATATTCAAGAATTTAAACTATTTAGCGAGGAGACCTGTTTCAACTTAGGTGAGAGGCTTTTCCATTCCTTTGCAACTTTTCAGGAGAAGCATTATCTGTCCATTAAAGGTTGTTACATCACAATATTACCATAGTATTACAAAGCCCTGGCTTGGTTTTTCTTTGCAAGGATTCATTGTACGCTCCAACTTTAAAAGGAGAAGGTGGGTAGATGTTGGACTGAACATGCATGTGATCCGTCATGTGTATAGAGGTTTCTTCTAACATCTCTAGGCTGTAGGACTATAGAATTCTTTTTTATGCGAACATTTGCATTCTTGACGGTGTTTGAAAGAAGAAATCATAATCAGCGAATCGAATGCTCGTTTTAAAGTATTAGTAGATTAACAAGAATCATTTATGAGACAAACTCATTGTCTGCCAGTGAGATCCTGGCTACACAGGACGCACAACCAAGAGATTGGGATAGAATAAAAAAGCATGTCTATTCCAGCATTAGAAGCAGAATCCTCCCCAAAAGAGGACAGCCTCCTCGGTCTTGCAGATCAAAAACGACAACTTAAAACATGCGATCCAGCCATAGGACAGCATTCACTGGAAAACCCAGATTGTGCAAAAAACTACCAAAGTAACATGTCTCGCATTATTGGTAGAGCCTGATCGTCGTTCCGTCTAGCAGTTTTGAAATATATCTACATAATCATTCAAGAGTAGCTTATGTGCAGTTTGAAGGATTTTCTTTTCACCTTCGGACTGGACTCCACTGGTAACATTCTAAATAGGCAAGCGGAGCGGCACTGATGGGGCAGCCTCGCGTTTGTGATTGACCAATTTTGATCCACCGATGGGTATATATATATTTATATATTTCCCAGCGCAGAGTTTTGACGTTTTATCCTCTTAAAGTGTCAGACGAAAAGCTTAAGTATGATGCAAGCTCATTGTCGTGAAATTAAAGTGAAATTCAAGCCTCTACATAACGTCCTCTTTACAGTAGACTTTCGACCATTCTTGGTAAAAACCTTTGATTCTAGAATAATACAAGGAATAATGTAGAAAACTGGGAAATTCCTCATATGATGATTTAGATGTGATGGAGCCTTGTCCTTTCGTTCGATGTAATGAACGGGGATTTCAGGGCGCTTGTTTAACCAAACTTAGAAAAATTTGTTATCGTTCTGCTTTAATAATTGTTTTGAATGGCTGCCATTTGTTTGTAAGTTTCTTTGTTAGTTTGTTTGTAAGTTTGAGATTGAAGTAAATTGAATCTTTGCTTTTGCAGGTGTTATAAGTCGTATGAATACGACTACAAATCCATGCGAAGACTTCTACCAATACTCCTGCGGTGGCTGGCTAGACAAGACCGCGATTCCGGACTCTAAAACTCGTTATAGCATATTCTCTGAAGTAAGCAGCAGAAACCGAGAAATCATTAAGCTGGAGATCTCCAAAATCATGAGTGGCCAGAAAAACTCATCGGTAATGCTGTCATTTTTGTCTTTTTGCTTAGTCTAGGCATCAGTAGGTCTAGGTTTGTTGTCTTCAAAGAGATACAGGGGATTGGGTTTTTGTGAACAAACATATTCCGTCTAGCTCTTCATTCTTAGACAGATCTATGCAGCATCTGTGTCGTCTTACTGCATGCGGACATGAAAGTATTCGGGTTTTTAGTTTCTTGCTGAATCTTAAAAAGGGCATTTTTTCCATCCTTAATAAATCAAGCAGTCCGGAAGGAACCACATGTTTATATGACATTTCAGTACCCTCAAATAGAAAATTAGCTGCAAAAGAATTTGGATCACAAAGCATAAATCCTTCCGAATTGAAGAAGTGAAAATGCAGTGTTTAAAGGCATCGATGGTAGCAGTTGTTATTTTGGCACTCTGATAAATAAAGAAGGGCACTGAAAAACATCTAAATAAATAAGTAAATAAGCTACGAGAAATACTTGGTGCGCGCGAGTAGAGTAATAAAGAAAAGATAGAGATGCTAAAAATGTTTAGGTGCTAAGAAAGTAGAGTAGAAAGATCGCTCATCAGTAGCCCTAGGGAGGCGGCGCTCTGGGATATTGGATACAGCACTGTTCTCTTTACACGAGGGAATTCTCATCCAGCTGGATAAAATCTCAAATGGAAGTTGGCCGAGAAAAATGTTGTTTATGAGTATCTGAAAATAGAAAAGATTTTACCAAAAGAGAAAAAGGGTATTGAAAGTTTACTCGTGGAACCAAGGACAAACAATTGATAGACAAGATAGTGCCGAAAAATCGTTATAGAATGATCTAGCTTTTACATAAAGGTAAACGATATGGTGCTCAATAGTTGGATAAAGCAGTGCCTCGAATGGATCGGAAAAATGTTAGAAAATTCCCGAGTGATAGTATGGGGTCATTGGACGCTGAGTGAACATCATCTTTTGAAAGTTTGGAGATGTGCATATCCGGAGAGAAACATTTCAAGGGGACAGCGTATCACCATTATTGTTTGTTTTATGTGTGATAGCAATATTACTGACCTTGCAAAAGGCATAGGCGTAAGCAACATAAAGGCATTTGCTGGTTAAGAGGATTCAAAAACAAAGTCTGCTATTTATAGATGTTATTTGCCTTGAGTTTTTTGCTAAAAACCCAGATAAAAAAGATTCATTAATACAAACGCTTCGCGAATACAGCGAGGCCATTGGTATGCAATGTGGCTGAAACAAGTGTGGAGTGCTAATCTTCAAAAAGAAGAAAATCGTTGAACCACAGGGTCCAAGCAGTGAAGGAAACGAGCAGAAGGGGCACAAATATCTAGGAATCAAGGAGATGAATAAGATCAATTGGAAAGAAAGGAAAGCTTGAAGGCGAATATAAAAGGAGGTTAAAGCCTGGTTTCCATATAGCCGTAAGGCTGCCTGCGACTGCCTGCGACTGCTTTCTGCCATCTTCCATCTTCCACCCTTACAGTAGCGCCGGCAAATGGAAACGTTCTGTTTTCAATTGCCTGCGGTATCGGTAACTATGCCGGTAACTAGGTAAAGTTTGAGCGGGAAAAACTGGCGGGCAAAATTCAACAACAAAGCCCTGTTTCAATTGGTTCTTGCACATCACATGATCCGTTTGAACAAAAGAATGCCGCAGGCAGCCGCAGGCAAGGCGTTTCCATTTGTAATTTGTCTGCCGGCGGTACCGGGAGGCTGCCGTAAGAGCCGGGAAAAGTTGAACTCGTTCAACTTTCTCCCGGCTCTCCCGGCAGTCTTACGGCACTTCAAACAGCTGCCTGCGGTACCGTTAGAAAGCGTTTCCATAAAGAATTATCTGCCGGCGATACCGTAGGGATGGAAGATGCCAGATGGCAGAAAGCAGTCGCAGGCAGCCGCAGGCAGCCTTACGGCTATATGGAAACCAGGCTTAAAGCTGGTTTGGAAATCCAAGATAAATGGGTGGAGAAAGATATTGGCAGTTAACGCATGGGCTGTAGCAATATTGTGATATGGAGCAAGCATTTTGCAATAGAGCAATAGACTGTTGATGAATTGAAGATATGACTAGTTGATCAGAATGTATGGCCAGTTGATCAGAATGTATGGCCAGTTGATCAGAATGTATGGCCAGTTGATCAGAATGTATGGCCAGTTGATCAGAATGTATGGCCAGTTGATCAGAATGTATGGCCAGTTGATCAGAATGTATGGCCAGTTGATCAGAATGTATGGCCAGTTGATCAGAATGTATGGCCAGTTGATCAGAATGTATGGCCAGTTGATCAGATAGGAATCAGAATCAGCAGATGCGAAGGAGTTTTGGAAGAGGTTGAGAAAATTTATCTAAACATCCAAATAGAATCTCTAGTGTGTGCAGCACTGGAACAGGCACTGCGACGAATCACTTTCTCTGTCTTGCATTAATATCATCCACTCCTCGTTTACACACCACATTCCCCTTACCATCGTTAGGCCTAAACCGTTTCCGCTCATTCTCATTATGTCATTACAGTTATTCTGGCCTTATTTTTCCATGAACATTAACATTCAAAGTATAAAGAAGGAAAAATGTAACTGTTTACAATACAAAAAGGATAGATGCTTCTACTTAAATATAAACATGAATTATTTTAATTACACATCATGTGCAAATGTTGCATATGCAAGTTTCTCCTTTCCAGCTCTTGATCACGTGCTTTGGGCATTTGTATTGTGTCAGATGGTTTGTTCAACAAAATGCCTTTCTCGATCAGTGGAGGGTAGTTGGCTCACCAGACCTTCTCAAAAGATCATCAAATGTTGCATCAAAATCGTTATACGTTTTTGGACCTTTGTGCCCTCAGTGGCGCACAGTGGAAGTTTGTTTTACCGTTTGCTTGTGTTAATTGCAGTTCTCTCTCAGAACTTCGAAATCCATGAGCAATAGTTGAAATTTGAGAGAATATTTGCATGCTAGTATAATTTTGCCCTCTCTTCCTCAAAATAGCGTGCATCCGAGGAAAGTTGTTTTTTAAATGAATTCCTTACCTCTTGATAAATTCCTCTTGATAGAGCTACAGAAACTGGCTATGCCGGTTGGTCTTTTCTATAAA
>NW_027019541.1:9555902-9607488 GCF_013076305.1 Rhopilema esculentum
AAGCCTGGTTTCCATATAGCCGTAAGGCTGCCTGCGACTGCCTGCGACTGCTTTCTGCCATCTTCCATCTTCCACCCTTACAGCAGCGCCGGCAAATGGAAACGTTCTGTTTTCAATTGCCTGCGGTATCGGTAACTATGCCGGTAACTAGGTAAAGTTTGAGCGGGAAAAACTGGCGGGCAAAATTCAACAACAAAGCCCTGTTTCAATTGGTTCTTGCACATCACATGATCTGTTTGAACAAAAGAATGCCGCAGGCAGCCGCAGGCAAGGCGTTTCCATTTGTAATTTGTCTGCCGGCGGTACCGGGAGGCTGCCGTAAGAGCCGGGAAAAGTTGAACTCGTTCAACTTTCTCCCGGCTCTCCCGGCAGTCTTACGGCACTTCAAACAGCTGCCTGCGGTACCGTTAGAAAGCGTTTCCATAAAGAATTATCTGCCGGCGATACCGTAGGGATGGAAGATGCCAGATGGCAGAAAGCAGTCGCAGGCAGCCGCAGGCAGCCTTACGGCTATATGGAAACCAGGCTTAAAGCTGGTTTGGAAATCCAAGATAAATGGGTGGAGAAAGATATTGGCAGTTAACGCATGGGCTGTAGCAATATTGTGATATGGAGCAAGCATTTTGCAATAGAGCAATAGACTGTTGATGAATTGAAGATATGACTAGTTGATCAGAATGTATGGCCAGTTGATCAGAATGTATGGCCAGTTGATCAGAATGTATGGCCAGTTGATCAGAATGTATGGCCAGTTGATCAGAATGTATGGCCAGTTGATCAGAATGTATGGCCAGTTGATCAGAATGTATGGCCAGTTGATCAGAATGTATGGCCAGTTGATCAGAATGTATGGCCAGTTGATCAGAATGTATGGCCAGTTGATCAGATAGGAATCAGAATCAGCAGATGCGAAGGAGTTTTGGAAGAGGTTGAGAAAATTTATCTAAACATCCAAACAGAATCTCTAGTGTGTGCAGCACTGGAACAGGCACTGCGACGAATCACTTTCTCTGTCTTGCATTAATATCATCCACTCCTCGTTTACACACCACATTCCCCTTACCATCGTTAGGCCTAAACCGTTTCCGCTCATTCTCATTATGTCATTACAACTATTCTGGCCTTATTTTTCCATGAACATTAACATTCAAAGTATAAAGAAGGAAAAATGTAACTGTTTACAATACAAAAAGGATAGATGCTTCTACTTAAATATAAACATGAATTATTTTAATTACACATCATGTGCAAATGTTGCATATGCAAGTTTCTCCTTTCCAGCTCTTGATCACGTGCTTTGGGCATTTGTATTGTGTCAGATGGTTTGTTCAACAAAATGCCTTTCTCGATCAGTGGAGGGTAGTTGGCTCACCAGACCTTCTCAAAAGATCATCAAATGTTGCATCAAAATCGTTATACGTTTTTGGACCTTTGTGCCCTCAGTGGCGCACAGTGGAAGTTTGTTTTACCGTTTGCTTGTGTTAATTGCAGCTTTCTCTCAGAACTTCGAAATCCATGAGCAATAGTTGAAATTTGAGAGAATATTTCCATGCTAGTATAATTTTGCCCTCTCTTCCTCAAAATAGCGTGCATCCGAGGAAAGTTGTTTTTTAAATGAATTCCTTACCTCTTGATAAATTCCTCTTGATAGAGCTACAGAAACTGGCTATGCCGGTTGGTCTTTTCTATAAATATGCTTATTCTAGTCAGCAGAACCCAAAAGCACCTGATCACTTAAGGAAACAAAAACAATCTAGATGTCCACGTTCAAGTAAGGACGGTCCTGTTTTCTCTGCGCCCTTTTTATCATATCTCAACAAAATAATTAATACCCATGTTTTTAATGCATGCAAGATTTATTTTATTTATTTATTTATCTTTTAACAGTTATTTCTAATTATGTCAATTGATTTCCACAGTCGATGTCAATAAGAAACGCTGTTGATTACTACTCCTCCTGCTTGGACAAAAAAAGCATCGAGGCTCGTGGCGACCAGCCCTTGAAAGACGTGATCAAGCAGTACAACTCATGGCCAGTTACCGACATGAATTTCACTGCTGGAAACTGGAACTGGACCGACACATTTATTAGAGTTCACAAATATTTAGCAATGGCCCCGGTTTTCAATATGTATGTAGGAAGTGATTTGAAGAATTCTTCGGTAAACGTTATTACGGTGGGTGTTTTGATTCATCTGGATTTAAACTTGTATTTCTTCTGTTTTCTAAATTGTCTTTAGCATGGTATTTCAAAATGAAGATTGTTGAAAGCTCCTTTATTTTTTTCTATTTAAAAGAAACAGATGATGAACATTTGATCTTTAAAACTTCCTGAAACCTCTGCAAATTAAATATCAATCTTTTGCGTTTCTCCTTTTTTTAGCTTGACCAATCTGGTCTTGGAATTTCGAGAGAGGCCTACCTTCGCAATACAACATACCACAAAAAGGTACATAAAATTCTCCTTTCTCTTTTAGCATTAATATGTATTTCATCTTGTTGGTAAATTTTCACTGCGATTGCAAGGTAGTATTTACCGTCATTGGAACCTCGAAATAACAGAATTTGATAAGGACTGGTTGCATTTTAATGCTACCGAAAAGCAACTTTTTTTTACGTCTTTAAAATATTTTCGCCTTTTTAAAGCAAGCCTCTGTGTTATCGTTTCCTAAAAAAAGTTATTTGTCAAATTCTTGTGATTTGTAGGTCAGCAGCGCTTATCGAACCCTTATGAGGAAGCTAGTCACGCTTCTTGGAGCCAACAAAAATGGGACACTATTGATGGATAAAGTGTACGAATTCGAGAAACGATTGGCAAACGTATGTCTTACAATGTTTTCGTACCACTGCTTTCGTACCATGGTATTGCTTTCGTACCATGGTATTGCTTTCGTACCACTTTGAAGACTAGATCGTTTTGTAAGCCTTTTCAAGATTTGAAGCGAGCGATTTTAGTTTATGGTTTCAGATTTCAGAGACTTGTTTTTCTCAAGACGGGCATATGACTTTAATGTATTTCGTAGTTGTTTTTACTGTGAAGTTTCTCATTTATGTCAGATCACTTTACCGACTGAGCAAGCGCGTCAGTACAATAAAAACTACCAAAAGATGAAACTAAAGGATTTCGCAAACAAAACCGGAATACCGGTAAGTTCAAAATTTTTTTTTTTTAGAAATATTTTGAATCGAACTTGTGTTTTCTTAACAAAATGACAATCCAGTTAAGGGACATTCGCCTAATCGGCAACTCATACTTCACAAACCTCTCCAGCCTCTTCATTGTTGCCGTTGTTATTGAGTTTTTTAGAGCCTACCACGGAAATTGTTACTAGTTGTTCAGAGATGCCTTCTTTAGTTCCCCAAGACATGTTCCAAGCACAACAAACTCTCCCCAAACTCACCAATTGCAAGTGTCCTTGCCAAATTGACGAGCTCTGTCGACAGCTCTTTATCAACATCACGAACTCTTTCCAATAGTATCAGAATCCCACCTCTTTTTCTTAGCCTCTAATTTCATTCCGTTGTTAGACCTTTACTATTTGTCTCCAGACCTCTCCCTGATATCACCAACTAAAGATAACGTTGCAGATTAGCCTCATTTCATGCCAGATTGTAAAGACATTACAGCCGGTTTGAAGCTAATGTTATGCCAAATTTCTGTTTACTTGCAATTCGACTTGCTGGAATCTCCAGAGCTGATAGCGTTTGTCTCTCTGGTCTTAAACGTCTCTGGCTGATTTTTCGTTATCAGGTGCAATCTTAAATTGCTTTATTTACAGTTGGATTGGCTGAAGAACTGGCTTGACTGGGCGTTTTTGGAAACAGGTCACAGAATCTCTGAAAATGAAGAAGTCGTCACCTACTCTCTAGATTATATCAGGGATTCGTACAAGCTGTTTAAAGAAGAGGATCCTTTGTAAGACTTTATTGTTTTTAGCGCGTTTTTAGAGATCAATGTTATGTCCAAAATTAGTTGTTGAACAATTCTTGGCGGTACAGGATTTAGAAATGGCGCTTAAAGGAGAACCGACACGCAAAAATATATTTGGCTTATTCGATGCAAAATTTGTTGCTGACTACAAATCTGCAAAAAGTTTTCTTCTTAGATTCGCCGTTTTTCTGATATTTGCACTTTTATCCGTCAAATACGTCACAGCCAGGACTTAGGAATTTCCCGAAGCGGAAACATGATTATCGCCAGGAGTTGTTGAAATTCTCGGTTGACGTCACAAGTGACATGTTAACGTGAAAGTACAAATGAAGTTTCGTGTTTTATTGAAAATAGTCCGCGGTGAAAAGACAAAAAATTGTCAGGTATTTCATTTATAAGTATGTAGAAGCTAGAAAATCCTAGCTACATGTCTGTTGAGACGCTAATATCCACATAAAATTTATTTTTATGCCATGATATCTTCGAACCAGCATGCTTTGAAACATTGAAAGAACCTCTAAGCTTGTGAAAAAAAGGAGTCGACTTTGTTTGAAAACTGATTCTTCAAAGTTTTTATTTTTATATTTACAAATAAAATCGCAACATGGGGGACGAGGGGGGGGGGGGGGGTTGAAGCAATAGCCAAAAGACAAACGAAACCTAGTGGAGACGGCGGTAAAAGCGATCCTGCAACCTGCTTTGGGTGCAGAAATATGAATTCAAGAAAAAACCTTGGTTGCTGGGAGCTGCGAGTGTGACTAAATAATAATTTCACTGAACTTGATTATTGTATTTTAACAGAGTTTGAGATACTAGGGAATAACCTAGTCTTGCAAAAAGACCATCCCCCACCCAAGTCAAAATTGCTCGAAAAGAAGATAATGCGCCAGTTGATATTCCTATGACAGCTAAACAGCATTTTCTTCGACTAAGAAATCAAGTTCTTTGACTTAGAGCTAAGAGCCTATTCCGTAAATCCAGATTTTTCGACTGCCAGGTAACTTATCAGTTCCCGAAATCCTTCACGCCCGGTGAAAATGGCATATAATCCGCACAAGTCGACTTTTAACCCTCCTTTACTCTTTAATATCACTATACAGTTAACGCGTTTGGAACATTGAAAAACAAATAACTTGCAGTTCCGTTTAGGGCATCATAGGCATTTCAGCGAATTAGCCCATACAGACAAAGCAGTCTGGACAAAGACGCCTCAATCTGAAATGAAATTCTAGTTTTAGGATACCTGATCTCATTTAGATTGTAGCAATGGCATTGTTTTTAATAGAAATTCCATATCAGTTTGTAATTCCAGTCTGTACTTTGTTCATAACATCGTCACTGTTGAGCCATGGGCCGACTGTCTGCCCAAGCGGCAGCGCTGGTTGGTGACAAAAACTCAGACGGCTGAAACTCTCCATTTGTTTCGAAATCAGTGTAATAAAACTCGGATTCAGAGTCCCAAACCTTTCAAATGCACAAAATAAACATTTGTCCGCAGCATTTTCTTGAAGGTTTCTATAGAGAAACACAATACGTGCTGAGAACATGTCACTTGTGACGTCAAAGATGATCGCCCATTCGTGACGATTTTCGCCTCGAATCTCAAGTTGTCGGAATAATTGTCCTTTCTCAACTTAAAACGCCTGTATTTCAACAACGGTAACTGTGATTTAAAAAATTTTTTCGATCCCGGAATTTGCTTGTCACAAACTACCGTTTTAGCCAAACTTATTTTTGCGTGTCAGTTCTCCTTTAAGAAAATTTAAGTCATACCAAAGCTTTTCGTCTAACAAACTTTCCACAACTGAGCATATTAATTGCCAAGCTGTTTGATCAATGTTCTGCAGTCTATTCTTTGAAGAGTGTTAGACCAATAGCTTGAATATAAACTGCAAGATCTGTTTTTTGTGAAAATATGATCTGCAGCTAAGCCAATAAAACTTGAATATTGGGTTTTATGATAATAGTTTTAGGGATTTCTTTATGAAATATGTATTTTTATTTTGTAGTGTCCAATCGTCCTACATAATGTGGAAGGTCGTCTTTTCTCTTGGATCCGTTTTGCTTGGCAAATACAAGGAGGCGTACAACGACTACTATTCGACGATTTATGGAACCACTGCGGAGGATCCACGGTGGGAGACGTGTATTTCTTCGACAACATCGGCATTTGGGTTTGCATTGGGAAGGCTATTTGTGGACAAGGCTTTCATAGGTTCCGCAAAAACCATGGTTAGTTAAAACAATTGTCATAGTTTCATTACATAGATTCAGTACACGAGTGACAACACATTCTAATTGCATTGTTTCTTGGAAGGTTGTGAATGAGCCCAGCAGCTTGCACATTTGATTTCTCAAATGTCAGCCATTACTCTCAGAGGTAACTAAGTCTAATTTTGGACGGGAACATGCCATGTTGGTCAAAAAATTTGGACCCATAATTCCACACATGTTTGAGAAATTGTGACCAATTCCGCCAATTTGATGAAAACTATACTCATAATTCTTCAAAGCAAATTGCATTTTTAAAGCACAACAAAATCATCAAACAAATTTTGCATGTCCTCTGCCCCCAAATCTCAATATTACACATTTTTTATACTTTCATTTCTAACCGGACATTCATTATGTTAATGCTAGATCTCTCTCCTAATTATTTTGCACCACGCCACCCCCCTCCCCCACCCCCGCTCCGGTGGCGTGGGTCCTGAACTGCCTTGTCATTTTATTTTCCGTCACCATTTTTGTGCCGGAAACACTCTCGTCTGGAAACAAAGTGAATAGTGAAATTTCGTTATTTTCAATCTACAATAGGCTTCAAATTTCATCTCGAAATGCAGCTCAACAGAATCTTGGCTATTTCTGGGAAATAGACGTCTTTGAAAGTTGTCTTTCTATGCAGACGTCTTGTATGGTCTCTTTTAGATTTATTGCTTGCTTTATATACTCTCCAACGCTTTAAGGGTGGTTCTGAACTGCATCTGTTTTAGATTTATTGCTTGCTTTATGTACTCTCCAACGCTTTAAGGGTGGTTCTGAACTGCATCTCTTTTAGATTTATTGCTTGCTTTATGTACTCTCCAACGCTTTAAGGGTGCTTCTGAACTGCATCTGTTATTAATACATTTTTTCTTTCTAATCATTATGTCTAAAATATAATTCTGTCTAAAACACAATCAGTCCGTTACTGATCAGCGTTCAGAACCTTAGAGTCAACTGGCTGTTTACTTTGTGTTCATACAGGCTGAAGAAATGATTCAAGGAATTAGAAAGTCGTTTATGGAAAATATTGATACGTTAAGTTGGATGGATGACGCCACCAAGAAAGCTGCGAAAGAGAAGGTACCCACTCTCTGAATTTTGAAAAGGTTACCATAACATGATAAGGTTCTGAAGACGTACTTTTATAGATCAATATTTTATTATAAGTCTTTTTTCTTCATTTTTATAGGAAATCATTAAAAGCAGGATTCGTTAGATCTGAGTAAAACAGTTTTTCTAATTCACCAGAATCTGTTCTAAAGGCTATAATTTTCAATGCAAATATTTGAGGCTTTTTTATTTTACTGCAATGATTTTTCACAGGTATCAAATAAAGTGTTGAATTGAATTAATTCAATTGATCAGTTGTCTTTTGCTGGTTTCCCCAAGTTAATTTTTGTCTTCTTTGATTGCCAATTTTGTTTTGTCTTGCCGAATTATTCCTAACCAATTAACTATTGCAGACTTTACAAAAAATAGTTCAATTTGTCTAGGCAGTCGCAATTATTCAGAACATTGGATACCCAGACTTCGTTGTTAAGGACAGCGATTTGGACAAATATTACCAAGGGGTAAGTCTCAAAGGAATGGTTCCATTTGCATTTTTCTCTCATTTCGTTATTACTTGGTGCTCTTTCGATTTTCAGATATTTTATGGAGAGTCGTGGTTCTTGAATAAAGTCAACTACTACTCTGATAATTCAGCAAAACCTTGTTTTTGTCGGATTCTTCATTTAGTTTCACTTATTTAATCTATATTTTCATACTATACGTTTATGAACGTAGAAATGAATCGAATTTTACTGATGATTAGCATCAAGAAATATTTGAATGGAATTAAAAAAGGAGCGTCGTTTATCAAATTCGATATGATTGAATGACTTGAAGATCATCTTATTGCTTTTTTGACTTTTTATGGATACAATATTTCTACAAAAATGCAAGCTAAAACTAAACCTTGATCGAAAACAGTATTCGATAAAGAAAAATTTAATTAATTTGAAGATCTTTTCGTTGCCTTTTTGATTTTGGTATAAAATAGTGCTCTCGTTGCCTAGTAGAATTTCCATAAATAATCGTAAGATGCAGCAACTGGGACAGGGGGGCTGTTGTCACACACAGTGCAAGGGTCTTTCAGTGTTAGTGGTCTTCGTTTTCAATATTTTATAAAATTTATGCCTGTAGAAAATCGGTGAATAGAATTACTCGAAGGATTCGTTTTTGCACTACTAGTAGCTCATTTGTGTATTTGTGGAATATTTTATCGTAAACTTCTAAACAATAACTAATTTATGATTTAAGAAGAGATTCACATATCTTTCTAGAAAGACTCGTTACTATATTGATTTTGCAATTATTGATGAGAATTTCATTGTTTACTTTCTATTTTCTGAAGATGTGTCTTCCAGAAGCTTGAATAGGTGTGTTTCTTCTTTCGTAGTTGGTTGTCAGGAAGGGAAATTTCTTTGCCAATATCGTTAGCAGAAGAAAATTTAACAACATTCGAAACTATGTGAAATTTGGAAAACCAGTTGACAAATCCCTGTAAGATTTTCATCAGTGTCTAGAATTTCGTCAAGAAATTTATGAACGTTTGCTATGATTACTGTTGGTGTCAGTAAAAGCATACCTGGTTTTTGTTTGTGAATAAATTTCTATTTATTGCATTGCACATTTAGCTCGTATTTTTGTGCCTTCTACCTTTATCTCCAAAACAGAACAGAATGAGCCTGTTAATGGTTAGATAAGATCTATTGCACTTGCACCACAATTAAGCTTGTTTAATTCTTTTCACCATTTTTACAGGTGGGCAATGACTCCAGCTCAAGTGAATGCATACTATTCTCCAACAGAGAACAAAATTGGCAAGTTTTTGTAACTATCGTTCTTATCAACCTGTGATTGCTATAAGAACTGTTAGCTTATGTTCCACAGACGTTTCTCTCTGTAAACTTTAGAAAATTTTTAAAAAAAATGATGATATATAAGCAATTAAATTATAAATTTCATTCAGAATTTCAAAATTTCAATTTTTTCTATTCTTTTTCAGTTTTCCCTGCTGGAATATTACAGACTCCATTCTACGATCACAGGGCGCCAAGGTATTGTCATCTATATTCTTGCTTTCGTGAAAAACTATAAACTATATAAGATTAAAGGAGTATATCAGGCAAGAAAATATTGTTCTTAGTCTTGATTTCGTCCATGATTTTGCAAATTTGAGCCAGCTACATGTACCAAGCCTTGGCTGATCTCCTGATGTGCATTTTACGACAATTTTTGCGCCAGCCTATTTTATGATTGGTTTTAACAGGGCGCTGAATTATGGTGCAATTGGTGTCGTTGTCGGTCATGAGATCACACATGGATTCGATGATCAAGGTATGAAGGAGAATTTTCCAATATCCTCTCAAAGCAAAATAGTAGAAATACCGTCTAACTTAATGAAGGCAAAGCATGGATGCTGGCCTATTTTGCACGATATTCTGGCGCTGTCCCTTGTACAGTGAGCCTAGAACCACAGGTCTAGCTGATTCCTTGCAACTGTGTATGATGTGTTGTTCATTTTCATAAGTCAATCTCTTATGTGCAGCATTCCGTTTTCTACCCTCTGGTAATTTCGCTTGCAAGCCAGTACAGGACATTTGTATGGTGGCCCAGCATTCTCATTCAAAAAACAGAAAAAATCACAGATATTTGTGATAAATTTGACATTAAATTCAAATTATTTTCTTGAAGTTTAAAATAACATGTCAAAAAGCAGAATAAACATAATAAAAAATCAAAGAAACATTTCCATTTTCAAGTTTCAAATATAATTTTTTCTTTTTGTTTCTGAAAATCACATTGAAAGTCGTCAAAAGAAACATTTTCGTTTTCATTTTCAAAATGAAATGTCAAGATCGGCCCAGCGTTCTCATAGACCACAATGCTTTGCAAGAATAAGCGCCTCATTTCCATGCAGCTTTTCGCGCCCTTTTTGATTTTCTAAATAAATTACCTTTGGCTTATGTAGCCAAGAAAGGAAATTTTGCTCCATATGGCTGCAGAATATAAAAGAAATAACGAATGGACAGAGGATAATGAACTCCAAAAATTTATTTTCGCTGTATGGTTGCCAGAAACTTGCGAAGAGCTGAAATTCTTGACTTTCTGCAAAGGGATTTTTCTCAGTACGCTTGGAGCTCTGGTACATCAAGTAGGCGCATGAAACATTTTGGAATAAAATTCGTCGACTACGATACAACTGTAGATCAAGTGGGTGAGGCATTTAATGCAGAAAAAGATGGTCCAGGTCAGTTATTAGGCTACCGTGCTATGCACAAGTGAATCAGAGAGCAGTATGGCCTTCATGATCCCAGAGGACTCGTTTACGATGTAATGACCCTTGATGACAATGAAGGACTAGTTCAACGGAGAACGATTGGGGAAAAAAAGAAGGGGTAAAGTTGGAACATTCACGTCATTGATGCGAGGTTAACTTGTTATTGAATTCATAGGGCTGGCGAAATAGAGGACCATGTCCTCATTTTTTACAAAGCTCTAAAGAACTTTTCAGTTAAAAATAAAAAATATGAGTGTACACTCTTTTTTATAAGAAATTAGGATATTTTTCACTACTCAAAGTTTCTTCATTTTTGGCTAATTAGGGTAGAGTTTGGGAATTAAGTAGTTTGGGAGGGAAGGCAATTAGATCCACTATTATTGGATTTGAATAGGTACCCAGTACCCTTACTACCCAAGCTTAACCCTTGCCCTAATCCTACCCCACAGCCTGCACCTAACCGAACCTTACCCCACCCCGAGTGCACTTCCTGCATCTAGGCGCAGAGGTCTTCTGGTGCAATGTCTGGCGTAGACTTTAGATAGAATGCATCCTAGAAGAAATTATGGAGGGCTTGGAGAGCTGAAGCCCCCTAAATTAAAACCTGAATTTTTGTTGCAACTCTAACACCCTTACTTAATTTATAAAGCCCCGACAGTGAACCCAATCCAAGTAAAGTGAACAAGCTTGAACCGCAAACCTCAAACTAATTGATTTAAAAAAAGAAGAAAAAAGTCCTTATCTTTCCGATGTGGTATCTGTTGAATATTTGTGCACAAGGGACCTTTGTTTGAGACAAGAACGTCACACGTACTGACAGGGAGGCCAAAATGAGCAGCACAAGCACTCTTCGAGTTAGGTAGAGTTATTTCATCAAACTCAAATGATACAAATTCGCGTGGCTGAATCGGACGATAGGTTTGCTTGCCTTTTATTTGATGCCTCGTTTTGTTTTGTTCTTTTGTTACTCATTACCTTACAAAGTTTTTCCCAAGTATCATGCCTCTTCGTGATTAATTCAAATTAAATAGGCTACCACGAGGTATGCGTTCTTCGCTGTTAAGTGGCAAGGCGAAGCAAAATGGGCGCGAAAAGCTGCATGGAAATGAGGCGCTTATTCTTGCAAAGCATTGTGGTCTATGAGAACGCTGGGCCGATCGTGACATTTCATTTTGAAAATGAAAACGAAAATGTTTCTTTTGACGACTTTCAATGTGATTTTCAGAAACAAAAAGAAAAAATTATATTTGAAACTTGGAAATGGAAATGTTTCTTTAATTTTTTTATAATGTTTATTCTGCTTTTTGACATGTTATTTTAAACTTCAAGAAAATAATTTGAATTCAATGTCAAATTTACCACAAATATCTGTCATTTTTTTATATTTCATAAAATATGTTTCTGTTTTTTGAATGAGAATGCTGGGCCACCATACATTTGAAGTGAATAGAGCATCGCTTTCAAAACTCAGCCCTAGTTTTGGATCAGAGTCGCAATTGAATGGCTACTTTCTTCCTTAATCGATTAATTCATTGTTTGCTGATATGAAGATCCATTCCGATATTAAAATCTGTTTTTGAAATGCGCCTTTTCATAGGTAAAACTTTTAACAAAGACGGCAATTCAGAGAACTGGTGGACACAGAAATCCGAGCAAGGCTTTAAGAACCAAGCGAAATGCTTAGTCGATCAGTATTCCAAGTACAGCATGTATGGAAAAAATGTGTGTTTCTTTGGAATTTTTTAAATTTATGTTTACAATAATATATGGTTTTTAGTAACCAGCGTATTTAAACTCAGTGCTACAGAACAGTCAGTCCCACAGAATAGTCAGCCCCACTTTCTTATTGTATTATACTAACGTTATCTCAGTTTGCAAAACATACCTAATAAAAGGAAAGATTTATAAAAAAAAGTCAACTAAGAGTATTTGTACGTTAGATGTTCGCCGACAAAACTTTTTGGTAATGTCAATCATTACTGAAAACGATAATAGTAAAGAAAAAAGTAAAGAAAGTAAAGAAAAAAGACAAGTAAAGGAGAAAGTAAAGAAATTTTTTTTGCAAATTGCAACAAAACCAGGCGAGACAATATTTCAAATGGACAATATAGAGGAACCAAATATAAACCTTAAGCGATTCCTTAAAAGAAAATATTTGATAATACACATAAAACAAAACAAAAACAAACAAAACAAACATTATTTGGGCATGATCATAACCTTTTTATAATTGGTTCTTGATTAAGAATTTTCTTTATATCTTTTCTGTGTTTCTGTGGCTGTATGCATGCATTTATGTGTATTTAAATATTTAGAGATTTTGCAATAGATTTCAGATTGAAATCTCTTTCTAACGAGAAAGATGATATAAAAATGGAAAAAAGAGATGCAAAAACAATTTGTGAAATCCACACCGAGTAAAGCTTAAAAACAGAAGAGACGCGAACCAAATATAAACCTTAAGCGATTCCTTAAAAGAAAATATTTGATAATACACATAAAACAAAACAAAAACAAACATGCAATGAAATAACCTAATGTTACAAAACGCAGGCACTTTGACCATAAAATCATCATAATTTGGTCTTGGTTCCAAAGTCTATGAACCAGGCCAAAAAGCAGTTATTCTTTAGAAACCTCGGTTCTTTCACCTGTCTTGTCTCTGCAAATTTGCAACAGTTTCCTTTGATGCTTCGCATTTTAAAGCGTTCGGTAATTTTTTTCTAAGCTCCAGTACTAACATCAGAAGGCACATGATGTCATCACTTAACCCCTATATTTAGCCTTATATTTTCTAGTATGTAAAATTTCTTATATTTTCCGCTTCAGTTGAATGGTAATCAAACATTGGGTGAAAACATAGCCGACAACGGTGGAAGCAAAGCTGCATTCAAAGTATGTTTACCCCTTTTAATAATCGATTACCCTCCAACGAATGCAATGGCAAAATTTGAGCGGAAAACTTTTTTTCATACAGAGGTGGAAAAGTGCGCGAAGCGTAGGGAGCTTGGCTATCCAGAAAGAAGGAACAGTTGAAAGAAAATAGAGACAGCGACGGGGAAATTTCCGGCTAACCGATTTTGAAAAATTTTGCCCTCTCCGATCCTTCCACTTTCTTTATTTCCAGTTCTTCAAATTACTACCAAAACTTTTACAATAACATCCCCCAAGACTTCTATCAAAAGTTTGTGTCCTATTTTGGCTGATCTGTCAAGACCTGGGATTTTGGAACAGTGACAAGATCATTCTTTAAATCACAATTTTTATATTCGCAATATTTAGTAGAGACCTATCAAATGCAAAAGAAAATTTTCTTCAATATTTAGGGGAAGGTTTTCATCCGCAAAAGTTAATTCTGCAAAATGTTGGGTGAAATGTTGGGTCGTTTGAAGAGGTCAACCAACATTGCTGAATGTACTTTGCATATCTCGTATGCATCATTTTTTGCACCGAATTGCTTTCGCTTTCGATTTGCTTTCTGTTTTGGTTTTTCAACGTTATTCTGAAGCGAAAGTTAAATTGAAGCAACTTTTCCTCGCTTTACAAGTATAAGCAGTATACCGTTGCAATGGATAGAGCGGACAAGAACAATGATTCGATTTCGAAACCCTACAAATTCGGTTGAGAATTATAATAACACCAATGAAAGGAGAAGCAAATTACAGTCGTCACAGAGAAGCGTTAGACCATCTTTTTCTGATTCTGATGGTAGCGAACAGAGTGACAAAGAAACGACAGTGCCGTCGCAAGGGGTTTGCAGGGGTTAGTTGGTCGTGTGGCTTCCCCTTGGAGAAAAGAATCTTTGTTAGAACGAGGAGCTTTTTATCATTTAGGCACAATAGCCCTGAGTAGCGATGAAGATGCTCTTCAAGTGACGAAAAGGCTGTTGAGCAATCAAAGAGAAATGTTTGGGGAATTGTTGGGCAAAATGTTGGGCAATCTCTGAATTTGAGCTGTAATAAAAACTGTAGGGTGAGTGTTGGTTCAATTAAACGGGGCCTTTTAAGTGACTTGATACGCACATAACGACTCCGTTTCCTCCTGATAACTCGAAGCCTCTTTCTGGCGTTAGTTTCAATGAAAATAATTAGACAAGTTCAGAACATGTGCACAGCTGAGCCTGTCGAGGTGGTTTGCCTTGAAACTTGATCCTGTCAATTTTATTTTAATTACCACTATTCTGTGGCTTATTGTACGCAATGATAGTTGACAACCAACATAACACTATTTTCAGTCGAATGAGCTTCCCCGTCCTGGCACTCAAAGAGCACACACATCTCATTCAGCTGTTATTGAGTTTCCCGTTTAACTTCCTTTCTCTTTGATGGGTGACTTAATGCCTGCTTATATGGGGCGAGCTGGCCCGGTAAACGGGCTGGCTCGCTTCCATGTAATCGCATCAAACCGAGCCAGCTTGGCAAGCGGGCTGAAAACACACATTGGAGCATGCACAGTTTCTTTTCATCGACGTGTCACAAGAATGAAAGCCATCATTCGGCAAATCAAAATGGCTGACAAAGTCAGTAAATCTGCTGCTGCTGCTACAAAACTTAACGGAAAATCATCTGAGTATATGCCAAACTTCTTTCCAGTCCGTGATAAGATACAAGCTTGTCGCTTTCCTGTACAAACTGTAGTAATGCCGCATCATTTTAATTCTACATTTCCCGCCTTTTCACATACAATGCATAGAACTGTAATGCGCAGGCAAATACAACCGAGTTGGCCCGCTTGCCGAAACAGCTCTTTTCACATATAATACAAAACGTAAATTCCGTCTCGGTAAACGAGCCAGCCCTCTTACCGGGCCAGCCCGCTTCCATATAATCAGGCCCTTCCTAGCCTGTGTCCCAGACCCCTAACTTAAAAGTAGAGGCCTTTCTGTGGCTGTATGCATGCATTTATGTGTATTTAAATAAGCCCTCTACTTTTAAGTTAGGGGTCTGGAACACAGGCTAGCCCTTACTGGCACACCTGATAATTTCATATCGCCATAAAATGTAAGAAAATTATTCTCAAGCCGTAAATATCTCTTTTTGTAATAAATAATTTTATACGGTTGAAATTCTTTTTTAAATTTTAACATTTATCTTTCGTTAGGCCTACCAAGAATGGGTAAAAGCGAATGGCGAAGAAAAGCGATTGCCCGGCATCGACCTCTCTCCTGAACAACTGTTTTTCGTTGGATTCGCACAGGTAAGCTCCCTTTAAAAGTGCTATTTAACTTTATTGTTCTTAATTTATGATTTAATATTTGATAAGTGTTTGATACGAAATGTAAAAGTTGTCAATTCCAACGATTCAGTTTTTTGTGTAATTATACAGGTTTGGTGTTCGAAATACAGAGAGTCTGCAGCAATAAGCCAGATTGAAAACGGAGTTCACTCTATTTCCAAATTCAGGTAATTCATTTGTAAAGGAAGTTTATTTCATCGAAAGTCACTTTATCGCACATCTTACTGAAAACAATTTTTATAGCACACATAGAATGCTTGTATATGGCAATTTCGAGTCTCAGATTGCCTTTACTTCTAAAAATCTTTGTTCAAACATATCTGATTGTCAATCTATCATTTTAGCCAAACTAAAGTAACTTTTCCCCATATTATTTGTCGTGTCAATGGGACCCCCAGCTTAGAGTTGATCTGGTTAGTTTTAGTATTGTCGAGTATTTTACCACAATCTCGATATATGCATCATATCTAGGCTGACAAACCTCAGAATAATACTGGGTTTTGGCCTTAACTGGGTTGTGGCCTTATCAAAATTGGTACGGGTAGCTATCAGGCTTTAAGAGACAGGCATTTTCAGCACTGAATATACCTATATATAACAATTATAGCTTTAATATCTGCTGAGTGCATGTTTTTCGTTGGTGAGTCATGGATGTTCCTGGAAGAAGAGTTCAGAAGAAGAGTTCTTTTGAACCACAAACTGTTTTCGGTGACCTTTCGTAAGGTACTTCTCCTATCACCAAGCTTATATTTGGTGATTATTTGCTCTAGTTTGGCTCGTGCGCTGCACCGACACCCGCTTGCAGCGAAATCATGTTAAAGTTTTGGCAATTTGGTTTGATGGCATACTAATGTAGTTTTTGTGTTTCTTTCCTTTCGGTGGATTTTGGAGGAATGGTATAAACAAAACGGGAAGGTGATAAGGGCTGAACATTTGTGACCGAGATCCTATAATTTCTAATTTCAATTTCTGTCTTTCGTAGAATTATTGGCACATTGCACAATTCGGATGACTTTGCACGTGTTTTCAAGTGTCCTAGTAAAAGCTTTATGAATCCTTCAACGAAGTGCTCAGTTTGGTGAAAACGCACTATCAATTTTATCGTTTCCTTTCCAACTCTATATCCAATTTTTCAATGCCTGTCTATTGACATCGAACCATTTTTATCAAAAGGTACACCTATAGAGTCAGTTTGAAAGCCTGTTCCTTTTTATATAACTAGTGAAATATTTTTTATTGGATTTTGTTATGTTTGGATTTTGCTGTCAAAAGCAGAGTCTGCTACGATAGAAGTTACCACATATATCACACCAGACATCTGATTTAATTTCAATCAGCGAGAGCACAAGAATAACATTACATTGCTGTGCATTTCTATTGATTCGAATTTCATGAACGCAAGGTCGTTTTTATCATTGTAATAAACATTAAATGTACTTGTTTTTGTGATTTGTCCTGTGATGGCAATACATATTGATGATCTGTTTATGGCTTAATAAAACTGATTTTAATGCATCGTTCAAATATACTTGTGCATCCAAAGGGTCGTGTCACATCATCATTGGCTGACAGTTGCAAATACCTATCAAACAACACAGCCTGGTTGCAAATACTGACAAAAACTCCCTTCCTTTGACAGGCCTAACTTAGCGTCAGTCGATTATTTCATGGGCCATATTTTGGAGCTTAGGGGCCAAATCTGATAAACTGAGAACAATTTTCCAACATTTAATTAGATTTGGGAAGATGTCATTTACACTAAAAATTTGACACAGACTGTGTAAAAAGTGGTAGCAAAAAAGAGAAGCTATATGTAATAAATTGGTGCATCTTGGTATTACGTATACCTCTATGGCTATTGCTTTGAAGAAGCTCAGAGGCAGTGATAATTTCGGCATGAGGCAACTGCTGAATTTAGGGTAGATAAAGTTATATTTCATTTGGAGAGATTGATAGCTGAAAATGGCGGAAAGGGTGGAAATTCCTTGCAGAAGAACCTTGCTGCCGCACTCACTTATATGCACTATCATTTCAACGAGCAAAAACTGCTTTTCTTACGGCAAGTGAAAGTGACAATGTTCACTTACATACCAAATTGTCTCGTATAGCTACCAACGAATTAACCAGCAACCTTATAAAAAGAGCGTTAATCCTAGACTTTCTTTTTTCTCCTTGAGCGAGTCCTTTACATGTTTGCTTAGCACAAAGAGAAGTAGAATGTCATTTAATGATATAGAGGAATGTGGATTGCTCAATTTGAAGATCAGTCTATTTATCTAGACTTCCAAAATGAAAGTTCGATGTAAAGTGTATTATACATTTTTGTGAGACACTGACAATTGTGAGAGAAACTGTCTAGTGCATTAAGCAGTTGCAGAAGCTGGAGAGAGGGGGTCCAGGGGTTTGCCCTCTGTTCTAGTATCAAGCCTTCAAAAACGTATGAAAATATTTGTTCGATAATGGATATTAGTAAATACTGGCGTTCTATAAATATGGATAATGAAGAAAGGAAAAAACCTTTGCATAAATGAACTTCAGAACGAAGGGAATTGCTGGGTCGCCCAATTAAAAGGAAATGGCATGAATTATGCAGGAGAATATGTTTACTAAAACACTGCCAAGAGTTTATTTATATAGGGGTCCAAGGGCCTAGTCCAAGTAAAACTTCCAGGCGTCATGGCAATTGAGAATTCTGAAACCTTCTCATTCTTAATACTGAGTAGTATCTGCACATAGAGAGGTATCTTATATCCTAGAGATATTCTCGTTATCAGATATAGAATGCAGCACCATTGTTCCTCTTGAACTCGGTAATTCATTGTACTGTAAATGTGAACGGCACGTAACTCTGTTTGAGCAGGCATTTTATTTTTTACGGTTATCTTTTGCTAGAGCAGACATTTTAATAAATGCTATGAAACTTCAGAACGGTTTCAAAAATGGAGCAAATTGTCCCTTTCTCCACCTCAGGCTGAAACAAATTGTGCATTCGACAAAATAATTAAATGTATAGTTCTAGATATCACAGAGGGGGGAGTCAGATTTGAGGACAAGATCGGTGGTGGAGAGGGGATATACGCTCTTTTTTTATATCAACACGAGCCTCAAAATTTATCAAAAGTTAAGAACAAATGCAATTTTGAACGTTTTTTCTCAAAATCGAGGATTTTTAGCGATGTGTGGGTGCTTTTTCGGTGAATATTCAAATTTGTCAGCAAATTAAGGCTGTCTCACTCACATTGTTGGCAAATAAGAACTGAACACCACCCTAGAGAGAATAAGCTAGCACTCGCAATGCTTACACCCTATTAGATTAAGAACAAATTAAGAACAATCCAGCCTCAGATTTTCGAAAAAATTAAGAACAGTCAGTCTGAGCTTAAATTTACTGGTTCTTATAGAAAAAAAAGTGTAGCCCTCAGTCACAAAAACGCTCAAAATATCATTAAAAATAAAGAAAAACAGTCACAGAAAAAATTATGATCCTTTAGGGGTCACATGTTGCAAACGTTTGCTTTTAAAGTATTGTTGTTTGGTGAAGCATTTAAATTTCGTTTCCTGTGTCGTCTATCCCTTACCATCTGTCTCTTAAATGCTACAGTTTGGATCAGGAATCCGTTCCATAAAACTCCTTTTATCAAAGCATAGACTATGATCAAAGTTACCAAAAATGGACCGACTGAATCAAATTTGGAGCTGTGACACCAACACACATATGTACACCCCTGCGAGCGTAGGATAGCCCAAAGTGATAGTCTTGAGAAATCTATGGGTATAGTGCAAACCATAAAGGTGTCCCATCCCTGTTGGTGGAACACGAAAATGAACCCCCTTTATCAGATGCAGCAAGTTTTCCAAGTTATCACGAAAAACATTGAAGAGGTTATGAAAATGTTTCTTCAAGTTTTATTTCACTTTTAAATGATGTAATTTGCCATCAAGCTGGCGATGCCTTTCCCATGTAGCAACCGGGCGATTTCCCTGTTAAGTGGGAAAATCAGCTGGCAAGCCGATCAGAGATGCAGACGGCAGCGAGCTTCCTGGGCAGATCTCATCACATTCACAACGTGCCTACGATGTCTGAAAACAGGCGATGCCCATGTGAAATAAAGAATTTTATTCGGCGTCTTGAGACTTGATGGCAAAGTATGTTGTTTTGCTTCTTCTCGGTAGGCCTGTTCATCATTTGCAACGTTGATATAAAATCAAAATTCTACATACGTAGTATCAATATTTTCTGCAGCAAGACTGTCGGCTGCAAAGTTTTAAACCTTACAGGAGAAGTATTTCATTGACAAGTATTTATGAGCTCTTTGAGAAGTGCTACAAGGTAATTCCACAAGACTGATGAGGAATTTCGTTGTGATAGCTTGTTGATCCAGAGGTCACCTCCAGCGTTGGAAAATTGAACAACATTGACATTTCAGAGTGTCATTGCAAGTCAAGCGACACAACCTGCCAATCTTCGTCCAACTTTGCAGTTCTGTGCATGCTCAAGTAGGCCCTGTGGTGGTGTTGCGTCGGATTTGACAAGAAGGTGTTAAGGCTACCAAACAAAAGCAATGTGGAGTGGAAGAGACATTGGAGATGGGTTTGTTTTTATATGAATTCTGTTTCTTATTCACTAAAGTGACCATCGGAAAGGGTTTTGAACAAGAATGTCTATCTGCAATGGACCCATGTTCCGTAACTTTAGCAGGATATTGAAATATAGCTCGTTGGTATTTAATCTCATTCGGCTCTGTTCCATTACCAAGACGTAACGAAAATCTGTCCTTAGAACTGTATGAGATTTTACTGTTCACACTATATGGTCTATTTTGTCTCTTAAGTTTTGTTGTCATGGCAAACAACGCGAGTATTACAAACGCAACATCACTAAACGGAAGTTTCTCTGCTGAACAGGGTGTTCGGGATAAGGTGCTCGGGGGCACCTTGTTGACGATTAACATTTTCATCGTGATGCTGAACTCATTGGCAGTCCTTGTGATCATGAGGTTTCGTACAAAAAATTGCATTGATATTTTGGTGCTTGGGCTAGCAATGACTGACCTGACTAAGGGCCTTGTGCCCGTCCCCATGTCTGTATGCACTTACTTAACTTCTTGGTTCATGAAGACTGGAACGATTCCTTGCGACTTCTTGGCTGGATCGCTTTCACAACCAACAGTGCGTCAATGCTTATTCTAACGATGATGGCGATAGAGCGGTTTGTCGCCATTGTCAGACCCTTCGCATACAAAAGTTCCATAACGAAAAAACGCATGGAAATAACAGTTTTCGTTGCCGTAGTATTTTCAGCATTTATTTCACTTCTTCCCGTTCTCGGATTCGGCCGCATGAAAGCTTACAACAACGGAGCATACTGCCACTTCAACTACGCAGATAAATCGACAGAATCGAAAATCTACTCGATTTTCATATTATTTTACGGCTTTTTAATGACATTTGTAGTCTTGGCTGCATATTCAATAGTGTTTTATAAAATAAGAGACCTAATAAAAAGACATAAGAGATTTGCCATTTCTCGCACCATTTCAACATCAAGCGGAAAGAGAAAGAAAAGTGGAGAAATAAACTTGAAAGTAGAGAAGATGTTTTCATATCTAACACTTGGCTTAATGCTGTTATTCTGGTTCAGCTGGTTCCCATTCCTTGTAAGTCTTTCAATTTTTAATTCTATCACCTTTTAGAATTGCGAATTGTCTTAAATTATCTCTGTAAGTTATAAAGTTTAACGTTTTTATTCAGTTCATTTCGGTGATTCGAACAAGTTCACTGAAGTCTTTGACAGCCTCAGTTTAACACAGCCTTGTTTTTAATTCAAATTTCATTCGCTGTATCGGTGCACTTGATAGCAAAGAAACGATTCAGCCCCGGCGGGTCAGCTCAATGGTGACCATGCTTGCCGATAATTTTTCAAATGACCCTAATCGAATGAAGAAAACAAACCTTTTTGTCGCCTTTTCTCTCACTAATTTGTAAAAAAGAGCCCATTATTGCAAGATTTCACAGATAATTATACATGGTGCTAATATATGGTCAACATTAAATCAAGGTCTAGCTAATGCTACCACCGTATAGTGCCGTTGCCACGGGATAGACTGGGGTGGACAATCTGTTTAAAAACTTTTGGGGAAGGGGGTTTACCAGATCACTTTTGATTAACGTTTTTCAAAACATCCCCCATGACGAAAAATGCTGCTTGAGAAAGTCTGAAGGGCGTCGTCAAGAAATTATTTTCCTTTACCCCAGTTTTTCAAGCTGGCGACGCAACTGCCAAAGTAGAAGTCTTGCTCTCTTAAACATGGCTTTTCTACCAAGTATTATTTTTAAAAAAATTGTTGCATGGTTGCGTTATGTTTTCATGGAATCCTTATTATTGTGTTAAGAATTCTCGTCATATTATTGTGTGCAGAACCTGCGCTGCTACTTCCAAATGTAAAATACCTGAGTAACGAGATCACCGGGAAAGAAATCGAAAGCATTCATACAAAATGCCTTTTTCAGGAAAATATATGATAGAAAATGCTGTGTCTACAAACGGAATCATTTGTTGACAGAAATGATAACATGACACAATTCATGTGACTGGGTGATGTAACTGACTTAACAAACATTTACGATATTTAACTTTATCTTAGAAACCTAAATGTTAAACCCAAACTACTAAAATTATTTCATCACCAGACTTTAATTGATGTTGCAGTTTGCATTTATCCCTCGTAATTTTATCATTTAACATATAAACATATGATGGTTCATGCTGGAATTTTATTTCACCCTTTATTTCGATTCCCCTTTTTCTCTAATCACCTCAAATTATCTTGGGATATTATCTTTAAAAAGTTGCTCTTTTTCCTGGTTTCTTTGTTCTAGATGTGCTGAAAATTTCGCTCCCTTTCTCGGAGATTTCGTTGACGCGCATGATTGAAACTACACCCCTATAGCTGACCCGCCAGGAACTCAACGACTTAAGATCAACAGCAATTAAACTGTATGTAGGATAAACGAATCTGTAGGACTCGTGAGAGCTATCTAGCCTTGCATTATATTAAAAAGAAACAAGTAGATCAGGGATAGATAAACTGCAAGATTGCTTTTGCTTGGTAGCCAGATTACGGAAATGATGAATAAGATCATTAAAAAATCTCCGTGGTGTTTTGTATTTTTAGGCTACAGCTGATTCAAAATGACCAACCTAAGAACTTTTTTTTCAGGCTGTTTTACTTCTGAATCTAGTGAAGGCTTTGCCTCTGTCTCACGACAAAGTCGATCTTTTCGCAATGCGAGTTGCAGTGGTTAACTCAATGTTAAACCCCATAGCATGTGCCTCCTTCTGCAAACCATATCGACGTGGATTTTTCTATTATTATCGAAAACTGCTCTCTTACGCTGGATTTGCCAGACCAGACAGTGATGTATTTGGTAGGTAAAACGGTTTTATGCATTTAGAATTGTTTATTTTGGTTTAGCAAGCTGCTTAAATCCTTTAATATCGTCTTTTCGAGATGCTTCTTGAAACCACCGACCGCCCTCCCTCCCCCCAAAAAATGTACTAAATTTTCGTTAATATCTCATTGGTCCTATATTTTTGGCTCATCTAGGTTATTATAGGCCTTAGTGCCCGCATATGCTTCAGTATGGTTTGTTACATGTATCGAACACATTACAAAAAGTGCCATAGCCAGAGCATATTAAAAAGAGTGCCATTATAAAGAGTGCAGGGTTTTGAGACCTCCCCTGGCCTATTTCGGTATGACTGATACTCTTATATAAGCTGATTGCTCAATCGCCGCACTGACTTTGCTGATCCACTACACTTTTCACAATCAAATAAAATGTGGAATGCATTGCAAACAACACCCAATCAAGAAGCTTCAGATAAGGTTTCATTATTTCATATATCTGTCTGCTTTATGTAGCTTTTGTCCTTTTCCTTGAAAAACTTATGACCTTATTATGTTTGACGTAATGGTAGTGAATACATATATCTGACAGACTTACGACGGGTGCTCTTGTGTGGCATGACCTAAAAAAGAGGATCAGGTCAGCGATGCAGGCTCCTTTGTTCATAGCTGGAATGGAGAATTGGTTGAAATGAATTCGCGAATAAAAGTTGCCGACAAAGATTCGTGCCCTTTTTTAATTATCTTCATGCGTAATCTTCTCTTTTCAGCAGCAAGTTGACCCTTGGGTGATCACATTTCATTTCTAAAACCAGCAATTTTTCGATGTAATTTTTCAGATCCATGGAGACAAAAGTCGCAGAACACGCGTGATCAAACTCCAATGGGCTCGTTTGCCGCCCCTGCTGAGACCAAACCAACTCGCGTGGCCCTTGCTTCTGAATTCCATTCTCATTATGACTCAGGCTTCATTAGCGACTCTTATAGTCGAGGTGGACGAATCCCGTCCGTGTTAGAACCTATACTCACTCTAGACTGTCTGCCTATATTAGAAGATGAAAGTATGGAGTCAGGACAGAAATCTGAGGATGGAAGGTGATGTGTTTGCAATTTTCCTAATGAACAATACACTATAAATCTCTCTTTATGCTATGCAAGACAGAAAGAGAGCTAGTCCAATAAATCCCTCAAGAGCGCCAAGCCTTCTACATCTTTCTATATGTTTTGGCCTTAGGGTAGTCAGGATTTTCTGCTTCTTTTGGTATATTATTAGTAATTTCATTCATGTACATTTTTACATTGCGTATATAAAAAATTTCCCCTGTACTTACAGAAAACGCGTTTCATAGTGTTACAGCAAAAGTTGGATAAACGAGGCTTCTTTGGAGTCATTCTATAAAGTACAGAATTATTTGAATTAATACTATCACCACCAAGTTAACAGCAAAGCTATTTAGGAAAGAAAAGTTGAATCCATTTCATAGCAGGCAATAAAAACAGGATCATCTCTAGATATTTGCAATAAAAAAAATTTGCTTTTATAAAATTCTCAAGATTTCGTTGAAATGAGCTCGGAGATACTTTGCTCTTATCAAATTCGAAGACTTATACCGATGTCGCCTTTAGATATTTGTCGAATCGGCGCAATAATTTTGCGTATTGCGATGTCATCAACAAAATAAGACCAATATGTCACAAAACTTAACCCTTTTATATGTTGTTAGTTATGTTGAAATTTTGCTAAAGGACACAAACTTTCTAAATACCTATGAAAGTGAAAAAGATCAGAAAAGAGCCAACAGTTTCTGCTTGATATATTATAATAAACCAATTGAGAAAAATGTCAATCTAGAGTTAGGCATAACTTGATTAGTGAGAGTCAGGAAGAAGGTGTCTTGGTAGCGAACTTAACAACATTTAATAGTTTGAAGCAAACTCAAGCTAAAAAATGCTAGCAAAAAAGAAAGACAAGCCGTGTAGATCAAGATGGCGTTGAAATAATGGTAGTAGCCTTTGGTACTTCGAAACATCATTAATATCAAATGACAAAAATCCATAACAGGATTTTAAGAAATTTATTTAGACTTTGCAGCAGATATTTTCTAAGAAACTTGTACTAATCATTAGGAAGTATGATTTATTATAAGCGATTTATTATTATAAGAATTATAAGTAACTTTTTGAAAACTAGAATATGACTTTAGAGTGTAGTGTATCTTTGAGTAAACGGTTAATGCAAACATCACTAGCTGCAATTGTAAGCTGTATTTTGAGCTAATGTTGATTCGCAGAAATTAGTAGTTGATATTTAAACGCTAGTGCTGCGTGTCTTTTATCAGAAGGCTGAACCAATTTTATTGTTGCTGTTTTTAACATTGATATTTATGATATTTTTCAAAGGCTATTGGAAGGTCAGGTAAACGTGCATCCAGTTCTCGTCCAGCCTGAGATGAAGTCCCAAGGTGAAGTGCTCTATTTACATCTAAAAAAGTTTCAAACATAATTTTTGTTGTACATATAGTTCACAAGGAATTTTGATCCAACTCGTACTGCTTGTTTATATCTTAAAAAACTTTCCTATCTACAGGACTGATAATTGTTTCCAATTGGATTATTACTGTATAAACATTCGCAATGGCCTAAATGCAAAATACGCGATTAGCAGTTTCATGTGCTTGTCAATCGCTTGAAGCAATTATGTTTTGTACAATCTGCGTTCTCTATGGCAGTTAGATAAGCTAATATGAATCTTTGTCAAATCCGAATTCATATCTTTGCTATTCTGGATATTTTTTGCTGTACACCTCGGATTCAAAATTTTTCATTCATGATGCCAGAAAGCGAAATTTTTTATGATTGTTTATTTTATTGGTATCCTGCGCTTCAGTTATTTATCTAATCTCTATTCAGATGACGATTTTGCCGATGCTGGATGTGCAATCACAGAATGGAAACAAAACAGGCAATGTGGACAGGGGGTGGCTAATTCTTCTGAAGAAAAGGAGCCCACCAAAACGATCGAATTTAATGCAAAAGAATTTAAGGAAACATCTGAAAATATTCAGAAAGAAAAGATATTAAAAACAAAACGCTACTCAGTGCCGATTCTCAATTATTGTGTGAATTCGGAGAAGAAACCTAGACCGAAATCATTAGAAGGGTTCACAAAAAAATACGGAAAGTTTCGTCCTTGGTCGTTGGCACTAAACGAAAGCTTTCAAAGATGTCTTGACGAAAATGCTTTTGATAGTGCCGTCAAGCTCACGGGCTTCTCTATAGCAAAAATCACTGACGGTAGCCTTCAGCAAGGTGGTAGAACAATCGAAGACATACCAAATTTGAAAGGAGAATGCAATAATACTTGGGACGATGAATATAAAAAGGCCTTTAGGTCTGATAAAGTTTTTACAACAGATAATCTACAGGAAAGATCTGTGGAACAGCAACAATTAAGCAAAGCCAAGACTTTTAATGACTGGAGTGTAACAGGATCCAAATATTTGCTAGAACTGAAAGAAACTGAAAATTATCTCCCAAAAGGTACCTTTTCATTTGACAGCATCCTTTTATAAGCGTATTTTAATTCATATTAGAAGTATTTTCAATGTAAAAAAATATAAAGCTGATACATTCTTTCAACTGCTCAAATTTTACCGGACGCTAGTAACAATAAGTCAGAGGCAATGTGATATAAATTGGGATGAATTTGTTTTTGCAGATGCACTTATAAAGAGAAGGATGTTCGCAAAAGCTCGCAGCAAATCGACACCAACACCAAGCTGGGACAGAAGGGAAAAGGCTATCGTATATTCAAGTCTAAGAGATGACTTGGACAAAAGCCTCTTGCAGATGGACCTTTTGGCAAAGGGTTTACTCACGTTTTCTTCGTCAAAATTAGGCAACACAATTAACTGAAACTGCATAAAATATTTCAAAATTTGTCGGTAGGCCGCACTTTGTTTGTTTTCATCGTTGTATTTGCAATATATCCATGGACAGGTTATGTTCTAAATTCAATTATGTCCCGCAATATTTTAGCTTCAATAATAAGTTATTTGTATTTCAAAGCATTCGCCAATCTCTCTTTTGCAAACCTGTCTAGTTTGTCTGAGTTAAATAATTTTCACCAACTATTTCATACTCGTAGCGACACAAAAGAAAACATGTTTAATTTTCTGAAAAAATATCGTTGAAATGAGCATGATTTTATTTTCTTACAATAACATGATATTTGATCTCACAGTAACTTTCTAATCTGGTCATCAAGCTTGGAGAGAATCCACAATTGTTTCCTGTCCCATTCTTGTCTCATTTACCCCCCCCCCATACATTTTAACCCCTGATCTGCTTAAATCCCAAGAATGTGTTTTAATTGTAACACAATTAGCTCGCTTATTACATTTTGTACAAAGATTCTTAACATGCATGTTATATCGCGGTACAGGTTTCTACATGGGGTCCCCATTATAACCTGTGCACAGGGCAACAAAATTCCTAATGCGGCTCGTGATCTAAGATTTAATATTATTAAACAATGATATTTTTCTATGTTTTTGATGCAAAATGATTTCAAAATGATTTTCATTTAGTTTACAAGCATTGGACTGTTCTCTGTTTCTATCCACACATGCAGGATAAATATAGATATTTATTTAAGTGTCATTCTACATAATAATTGACAGGTCCATCCTCTCCGACGCAATTTGACAGGTCCATCCTCTCCAAAATCTATTGGGAAGGTTGCACCTACTAAACTAAAAGGGTTGCCTAGTCTACAGCACTGCGTAGAAGTCCTCTAAAAATTCAATCAATACGTATGATACGATTTTGTACGTAACGTATCTCAACAGCATAAATATAGATTCATGCTTATCCAGTCTAAGTCAAAACGAGGCCCTGAAATAAATACAAAACTTTAGAAATGTTTTAGAACGGAATCTAGCATTTGTAAACAACAGACGCTAGCCCTGCTCCAGTAAACAATAGATTAATGACAGCTCGTATTTCGCTTAAAGACAATACTCACCTGACTGTAATCAGTGTCTATGCTCCTACAATGCAGCAATCAGAAGTAGAGAAAGAGATGTGCTATGTGCAGCTCGGTGATTGTATCACCAAGGTAAAAGGAGACAGCATTATTGTCTTAGGTGATTTTAACGCCCGAGTTGGATAGGATTGGCAGACTTGGACATCAGTCATAGGAAAGCATGAAGTTGGCAAAATGAATTCAAATGCTCTACTTCTGTTAGAATTTTGTACTTGTTTTTAACTTTGTGTCATGGGTACCATGCTCCATCGTAAAAATCACCTTAAAACTAACTGGCAACTTGTCCGTTCCAGACATTGGCATCAGCTAGACCATGTATTAGCTGATGAAAAAGCCAGATAATTCATTAATGTTACAAAGATCAACTCACGTGCTGATTGCTGCACAGATCATAAGCTTTTTTTTTGTAAATTATCCATCGTGATTAAAAAGAAAAAGAGGACACCAAAACGTTCACCTAAACCAGATACCATCATGAGTGAAGAGAGAAGAGAAAAGCCTGAGAATTTCCTTGACGAACAACTTCCTGAATGCAAAGAATCCTGGGAACATCTCAGAGAAACCCTTCAACTTGCTGCAAAGCATATATTTGATAAGAAAAAGAGAAAGAGCATAGATTGGTTTACGACCAAGAGGATGACATTCGAAATCTGTAGAAAGATAAGAAACTAAATGCTGACAAGCAAGCACTTAGAGATGAAATCAGAAAGCTCAAGAATGAATAGTTTCAACAAAAAGCAAAAGAAACAGAAAGATACTCGAATGAGAGGAATCACAGAGAGTTCTATGCAACACTAAAAGCTGTGTATGGTCCCAAATCTTAAAACGTCCATCGAGTAAAAGCAAAAGTTGGTGTTCTTCTTTTGGCTAAACAAGACATAAAAAACAGATGGGTTGAGCATTTTAGTGAGCTTCTTAATCAACCAACCGATGTTGATCCGGACATACTCGATGATATAGAGCAAAAACCAATCATTGAAAAATTGGATGAGCCTATCTCTTTGGAAGAAATAGAAAAAGTAATCAATAACACCAAGCTAAAAAGAGCTCAGGACCTGATGGTATTATACCAGAGGTGCTCCTTTATTGTAGCAATGTTTTACGATCATTCCTTTTGGCAATCTTTAATCGTGTCTGAATAACAGAAGTTATGCCATCCGACTTTACTGATGCCAACATTTGCATCCTTTTTAAGAGAGGAACTAGAAGCCAACGTGGAAACTATCGAAATGCCTCATCGGTACACTGCGGTGCCTTTAGGGATGTTAATAAAATTTACCATTACACTCTTTTTTTATAAGAACCAGTAAAATAAAGTTCAGGCTGGCTATTCTTAATTTGTGCGAAAATCTGAGGATGGATTCTTCTGAATTTTTTCTTAAATTATAAGTTGTGTAATTGCTAGCAATTGAGCTCTAGGGAAGTGTTAAAGCCTCGTTTGCCAACAAAGTGAGTAAGATATCCTTTATTTTCCGAAAAGTTAGAAAGTTCGTCGAATAAGGACCCCTAGATGGCAAAAAAATCCCGGTTTTTAAATGAAACATTTTTCAAAGTTAAATTTTACAGCAGCTCAGCCTCCGCTTGGTTTTAACTTTGACCAATTTAGAGGCTTGTGTTCTAATAAAATTATTCTTATAAAAAAGAGAGTGTAAAGGCAATATAATTATGTTTGAGAATAAAAGTCACCATTTGTTCTATTTTATATGCAGCGGAATGGTTTCCCCATAATGATTTTTGATGGCATCGAGGGAAGCTTTGATACACTTCGTCTTGAAAAACGTTTGTCTATAGTGATTTCACGTATTGGTGTAACGAAGTCAGTGGGATGCTAGTGTGCAGATCAAAAGCGTGTTGTAAAAAGTAAGGGCATGCTCTTTAACTTCAGGATGGAGGGTTGCCTCACTCATTATAAAACTTTCTCTTGCTCGCCTCCCCAAGGCTAGGCAAACACGTCGGTGAACTAGTGGATACAATAAGCAAAGGCCTAAGTGGGTACGAGTTACCTTGATAATTATTTTAGTGTTACGGGAACCGAGGGCCGATTCCCCACATTTTCGGCTTTTGCCAGGACAAAATTTTTCTGCAGGGAAAATGTGCAGCCACCAGCCCCCCCCCCCCAATAAAAAGTATTAGGTGACGCCCCTTATCTTACTACAAAGACTTTGAGAACAAAGTCTATCGGAAGCTGTTTACCCTGAATCACAATCAGGTTATAGAGAGGGCAGAAGCACCATTGACGGGATATTTACTCTCTGAAAAATAATGGAGAAATGTAGAGAGCAAAGAAGAAACCTGCACATCGTGTTTATTGATTTCTCTAAGGCTTTTGATAGTGTAAATCGTGATATGCTCTTCAAGATTTAGGGAAAACTCGGCTGCTCTGCTAAATTTATTGGTATCATCCATAAATTGCATCCTGATACCCATGCCAGAGCTATTATTGATGGAGAACTTTCTAATCCAATAGCATACAACAGTGGAGTAAAACAGGGTTGCAAGCTCGCACCGACTCTCTTTGCAATCTACGCTGTAGTATTATTGTACCTTGCCTTTAAAAACGTCAACCCATCATATAACATCGAAACTTGAAAACAATTTTCTTTACTCAAAGAAAAGTCAGTTCTGAAATAAGAGAAATATGTTCCCATTTCGAAGTTCCTGTTCCAAGTGGTTGTATCCACCAACGCATATCTTTTTGGAAGATTTTCGCTACCGAAAACATTGGCGCAGATCGCAAACGGCACTTCTAGCAAAACAATATTATCCTTCTACGAATTGTCAAAAGCAGAAGTAAAATAAGTTGTTCTTGTAAGACGCCCGCTATAGCTGCAAGACTCGAATGAAAGTGATTAAGTGGAAACCGAATTGGTTCACGGGTTAATTTTGAGTAAGCTCGCGTTAGGCTGCGTTCACACTGCAGCGAAAAAGCGAAGCAAAGCAAAGCGAAGCGAACAGAAGCGAACGGAACAACATGCAGCGAGCAAAATATCGCGAATCAGACAGTTGTGCAGGGTGAAGTTTGATACCGGAATGGCTTATTTAAAACGAAAAAGAATGCTTTTATCTGAAAGTTTATTTCTTAAATATTCTTTACTTTCCAAACGAAGACTATTCTGGGTTCTGATTTTTATTAAAAATAGATATTTGCTTTTATCTGGTAAATATCTTTATTTGGTGCCGCAGTTGAGGAATGACAAGGCTATTTCAGATTCAGAATGTATTCATCTATGTTTGACTCGTTATTGCAGTGTCGTTGAAAAAAATTTATATTGGTGGGGGGATGTCTATTGTTTTGCTTCCCATATAAAGTACAGTTGGCAATTATTGGGGGCCACCCTTTTCCCCAAATATGAGGCCATGTACTTTAATACTGGTCTGGTTGAAGACCAGTATCGTCAGACTATTCCCAGTAACTAATCGGTTGTATGGCAACGATATAATCGACGCCCATTGCTGTTATTCCTTTCCGTTCGCAGCGATCAAATACACGAGAAGTAATCTTGTCGCTCCGTGTCGCTATCGCTCTGTCTTGATATGAACAGGCGTATTGTTTTCAGTACAAACTATCTGAACGCTAATTTGCTCATTCGCTTCGCTTCGCTATTTCGCTCTCAGTGTGTACGCAGCCTTATCGCTAGCTATTTCACACTACCTCAAGTTAACTTGAATTTAGACCGTGAGCTTACTCATAGTAAATATTTTCATGGGCCGTAATTAATGCACACAATCTTAACGTCATCACACAAAGATACTAGCATCATCTTTGATCACACCCGTCAAGAGACCTACTCAGTGCATATGTTTTCTTTGTTTGACATCAAGGGCTTAAGAAGAGGGCTTAATAAAGAGAGGGTTTTTTTCAATTTTTGCCTTTTAAGGGGGCTTAATAGAGAGGGAGCTTAAAAGAGAGGGGGCTCAATAGAGCTTGTACGGCATATACTTTTTACCAAACTCTGATTCAATTGAGTTGAATCAATTCAATTCATACAAAAAAGTTACTGAAAAATATTTCTATTCTATATACAAAGTAAAAGGACATCAGTAACGGATTAGGAGTAGAAAAATGCAAGGCAAGGCAGAGAAGAGCTCTTTCACCATTCAGTCTTTTTCATCTGAATGGCAAGAGGTAATCCAGATTTGTTTGCTTTTTCCTGATGCGTTTACAAAGGCGCAAAACTGTATTAGGAAATCATCTGCAGCGTTTAGATCGTGGCGTCTTCAAGGCCCCTGGCAACCAAACAATACAAGGCCTACACCTAACTTCATGAAATGGGGGGATTTGATAGAAGATTTGATGGAAGAGATACCGTTTGTAGTGCAGGGAAAGCTCGGGTATACGTCTAGGTTCCTTATTTTGCCTATGGATGCGCAAAAGAATTTAATAATGCTTGCTGCTCATAATAAAAACAACATTAGTCAATTTTATTATGGAACGTTTGGGACATTTTTGGTAGAAAACGTCGAGAGACTAAGTGGTTGGTCTCAAATGCTTGTACGTAAGCACTTCTTAGCAGATCATTTGCATTGTGGGGCACACAAAACACAACCTAATGAATCACACACTTCATCAACTTTTATTGAAACAACTAATGAATTAATTGTGAATAGAAATGGTAACAGGTATGGTAATAAAAATCAAACAGTTTTGTCAGGTGAAGCAGAGAGTTACCTAAACACCCTGGCAAATTACACTTGCCTTGATAGAAAAGGATTTGCAGGTTATGCAGAAGGAAGTTTCTATGGTGCTGGGATAGAAAATGAGCAAACTAAGAAATCCTTCAATTCATATACTGTCCCCGTCATACAAGCAATGAATGGGTCATGTAAAAAGTCAAAAATGTATCCAATTAGCGAGAAAACTCTTGACATTCTTCATAATGAAGATAATGAAGATCCTAAAGAGGAAAATTTGATTGATAGCAGCACTGATAAGAATGCTGAACAGAATTGTCAAGCAAGACGAAAACTAGAGTCGGTAGGTGGCTCAGAGACACCAATATTGAAGGTACCAAGCAAAAAGCGAAGGTTTGATCAAACTGATGAAATTATTTGTGTTAAAGACAAAGATTTTAATAACACAGGTATTAATGTTAATGGTGTTAAGGCACTGTCATCAAAAGGCCATTTGCCTCAACAACAAGTTTGGCCCGATGAGGAAATGAAAAAATTAAGACAGATGTTACAATCCCCCTCAGATTTATCTTCCATCTGTAGATACATCATAAAGATTGCAGGTAGATCATGCATTGAGATGGAATCAATATGCCACAGTCTTGCAACAGGCAGCCTTGATGAAATCGAGTTTTTTAATTTGATACAATGCATTGAGTCAGAAGAGCTGATGTTGAGCTCCTCAGTCAAACAGAAGATTGTAAGTGAATCATTATTGGAATTTCTAAAGAATCTCAAAAGACCAATGTCAAGAAATATGCACAGCTTTTTACAAAACTGGTTCAAGGTTTCAAAGAATGAATTCATTAAATCAATTCTTGTTCCATTGCTTTTGCATGGAAAGGAAAAATCTCCCCAGGAGAATGTTTTACTCAAGATATTGAATTCAGATGTAATTGAAAATGACGATTTCCCTATCATACTGCATGCACTTTTTGATCGCAGTTCAAATGAACAATTTGGTGCCAATTGTTGTGTTATTCGTTGTTTAACAGCAATTTTAGGGAAAGTTCCAATGCTCCCTGCAAGTGCAATGTCTTCAATTATATTTATGCTTCTTAAAAATGGAAAGCAACTGATGGATTCAATTGAAGTTCCAAAATTAATCCTTCTCATGGTTAAACAGTATAAAGCATCAATTACAAGTGTAATTAGTGAAATCAATTTACTTCTTCAAAGCAATAAAACTTTTTTAAAGAGAACAGCCATAAAGGAACTGAATAACCTTATGGAGTGATAAAATCAAAACTTATTGCAATTCTTGTTATTGAATCAGAAATATGCTTGTAGAGAGTGGAAAAGTTGTCTTAAGGTTGGCTTCAATTTTGGCTGTTTTCAATCAAATCCAGACTGTTTAGGCAAGCATCCTTTATTCTTTAGCTGAGGCTTGAACTGTCAACAATTATTTAGCAGTTGAGATGCACATGCTGAAACTTGTACCTCTTTCAAGAGTTCTAAAACTATTCAATTACAGATTCTCCAATAATAAGGTTATGTCCTTCATGGAATTAGAAAAGCTTCTATGGGGACAGGGGTTAGGCTTTCAATGCCTATTTTGTATGTTTTCCTTCTTTTTCCTTGCTAAGTGGCCTTTTGTGCTGTATGAGTGCAAACATCAATAGCACATATTTTAAAATTTGTATTCACCGGGCAATTAGCTGTTGGGTGATTAGCTGACCTAATGTCTTTATCAAAAGGTTTACTGGTAGTGGCAAAGTTGCAGTCAGTTATATAAAGGATAGGCTGCTTTTAAGGTTCTGTAACTAAACAATATATCTGTGGAACTGCTACAGCCCCAATCAGAGCAGCATTATTGGAATCGCTGTTCAACAATGTTAGATTTTTTACAGTGTCAGTAGGAAGATAGGTTTTGCATATTTCAGAAAACCTATTGCCCAGGAAGCTTTAGAAATTAAGGTTTTAATGTGTTTCTTCATGGTGAGATTATGATCTCATTGAATTATGAGATATTTAGTAGTGCAGTGACAGATTTAAGGGGGAAGGGAGCAACTAGGGGCAGTTGCCCCTCCTTCGACAAGTTGAAGCAAGTCTGGCACTCCTTTTTTGGAAATTGTGTGCCCCTTTTGAAGAATGAGAATCAGGTGAAAAAGTTTCTGAGACCTATAGGTTAATTTACTTCAAGGATAACCTCAAAGTTTAGTTCTTTATTCTGGAAATGGATCATGTTTTGCTAAAAAGGTCACGCTTTTGAAGACAACAAAAGGCTATCCATAAAGTTGTGTTCTTCAGTTCCTGCCTTCATTCAAACAGTATTCAATTTCTTTCGCTTAAAAGTTGTATAATCCTCATTTCATAATCAAACCAAATAGAACTATGGAGCATAATTGTGGTAGAATATTTGTCTTTTGTGCCTAGGGTCCTTGGTTCTCTAAAATGTCATAGTTATCTCTAAAATGTCATAGTTATAAAACTTTTTCTGCCACCAGCATCAATCTTACCTTTTACAATAACAACATACTATTGAATTTTAGAAGCATTCATTAAAGGGCCTCTACAGCCAAAAAAAATATTTTTAATTGACTAAAAAGTTAGCATCTGGTGCGTGTATTATGGCAAAGTTGTTGTTTTTGCAAAATTCCAATTAGTTTAGAAGTTATAAGGCTTTAAAGTTGCACCTTTCCGAGAAAAAAACGACAAAAGCCGAATCAGTTTTGTGACATTCTGACGTCACAATGTGCGGCTCTCGTTCGCCATGAATTTCGTATATCTTCCACCGAATCGTGAAGGAGTCATGGTCACGCGTTGTGACGGCATCTAAATCTAGAGCAGGGGCTTTTTAGGATAAACTATTAAATGTTTACAATTATTCTAAGTTTGCGGGTCGGAATGTGTCCATGCTGTGTCACGACTTTGTTTTGATCACCTGTGTAGGCCCACAAAGCTACGGCTTCCTGTTCTAGCTCTTCCCTCGCGTATAATTAATCGAAATTGACACTTCAGTTGTTCTCCAGAAACGCTGAAGAACTTAAGGCTTCAGAATTGATATCTGAAATGCTCAAACTAAAAGCGGGTGGAACAGAACTGAGAGTACCAACACTTGCAGTGTTCAATTTGCGAATCGCCGTCGTTCGATTCGGTTTGAGGCGAGACTAACGAAATACACTGTGACGTCAAAATTCCGTCACAGTGTCACCAAACCGAAAATTTTTTGTCGGTTAATTCAATTCAATTATCGAAATGCAAGAGCTTATATCTCACAAACTGTACAAAATATCGAAAAACAAATAACAAATTCGTGATCAGCAGGTTCAGCTCCTTTAGATTAGCCAATAAAATGCAAGTGCAAAATTTGGCTGGAGAGGCCCTTTTGAATTACTGTCTCATTATACAGCCAGACTCCAAGTTAAACTTAAACCAAAAGTGGAAATTCAGGCCCTACAAAATTCCATTTCCCTGTAAGGAAAAAGCATACAAGTCAGCCTCTTTGCAGAGTACTCTAGCTCAGTTTGAGCCGCTATGGCAGAGCAGCGAATGTTCACTCGGAAAATTAATCTATTAATTTTTGGCACATTTATTGTGAAAATTTCCTCGAATAGAGAGTCGTCTGTCAGTAGTAAGGGTCTGAAATTGTTGTATACAGGGTAGTCTCGCCACCAATTTCTTTAAATTTTTCAGTGCCCCCATTACCAAATGCCCCTCCTTCAAATCTGCGCTGGATCTTCGCTAGATCTGCGCCTGTAGTAATGTAAACAACTTCTGTAGGGTTTTAACGTCAATTTACTTTGTGGAAAGTGACATATTTTCTGTCATTTGTATAGGTACACTTTCTATGACATTGAGGCTCTCAAGTGTACATACCTCGAGTAAAACTTTGGTCTTTTCATTCATTGAGGAAATGAAATGAAGATTTGAGCGATTCGCACCTTAGACAACATCGCTATGGATGGGAAAAGAGAGGTGACGATTTGGGACACATCTTATCGAATGAATTCCTTTGCAACATATCACGAAATGGTCTCTGCCAGTAGTCCCGTTGCAGCACCAAAATTTCCGACCAAGACGTTTAATCTATTCCCCAATAACAGAAAGGAAAATTAGCAGTTTAAGGCACCCAAGCATAAAGTAAGTGTATCCCAGTTCATCTGTCGATAGTGTCTAAAGTAGGCAAAAATCAAGAATACTCTTGAATCTGTTATTTCTAATGATAAACCTTGATAAGTTCTCCTTTTTTCTATCTACAACTTTTATGTCATCTTACATCTTTTATTTAATTTGCTGTAGCTATTTGATCTTTGGTTAGCGAAACATTTTGCAGCTGTGCCGCCATTGCTTCTTCAAGCTGTGCAATACTGTTGCTCCCTAAATGATTTTAATCAGGAAATTTGCCAACTTTTAGGAAAGTTTTTGTTCTCGATAGAAATATTTTTTCTAAAAATGTAGAAATAAAGGGCAGTTTTTTATATAGCCAGAGATGTTGCCATCTTATCAACCGCTTCGTTTAATGCTGCCGCTTTAACTGTGCATTTTGGACATTCACTCGATCCTTGATTCCTCCATCAAATATTATTTATTATTCGAAGCATCTAGACCTTGATACCAACTTACAAATGCTCAAACCAATTTCATGCAAAAACCATTTTCTAAAAATTGTTCCGAGGTTGCTATTTTTCGTTTGCAGTAAGCCAAATAATTGTCACATAATAGAAACCTAACTAACGTCCGATTCGACAAGGACATACCGCAGTGGCTCTTTGTAGCAATGTGCTTTACCATTGCAGATATTGCCCAAGCTGCGTAAAGTTGATTAGATTATGGACTTAACACTAATTTTTTATAAGAAACAAAGGTCGATATTGAGTACTCCAGTTTCTTAATATTCTGGAAATTTCAATACTCATTATTTCTTAAGAGTTTCTTAATTATGATTTCATGATTTTTATATTTGGGGTTCCTTATATTTAATTTTTTATGCTAGCAAGACTTTTAGTTAATGTTAGGAACTATTACAGAAAATGAGAGACTTTGAATCTATCTTTTAATTTTTCCAAAGACAGAACCAGGACCATAACACCTTTGTAGAACAAAACAGAACATAACAGCAACAAAAAGTAACTAAAGTAGAGCTACTTCAATCCCATCAATGTCTTTTATAAAAGTAAAATCGTTCGAGTTTTCTTCGTCATCTCTCTCTCTCTCTTTGGTGCCATATCATGAGACTTTGACGATCATGCTTTGCCACAATTCTCTGTTCTTAGTCATGTGAATTAGATCTGTCTCCTTGATTGTTGTACCATTTGTTTGGATCCACCCAACTATGCTATTCATCCACAGTATTCTCTGCCTTCCCCTGCTTCTCTTCCCCTTATCTTTCCAGTTAGTGCCAAGTACTCAAGTCCCTCTTTCCGAAGCACATGCTCCTAGAAGCGCATCTGTCTCATTCCGATATCTTTAATAAGCCTTTTATTTACACCGGCTCTTGTAAGAACTTCTTCGTTGCTCACCTTGTCTGTCCACGGTATTCTCTTCATCTTCCTTAAGAACCACATCTCACAGCTTTCCAGGCGCTGCTGAGTCCCTTCCTTGAAAAGACTCATTCAATTTTTAATGCAGCTTATAGAACAGCTTACAGTACACAGCATGTTTTGATTAAACTGCTCTCAGAATTTGTTCTTAGCATCAGAATTCGTTTCTTGCTTTCAGAATCTGTCCATAGCATCGGAATTCTTTTCTCGCTCTCAGAATCTGTCGTTCGCACCAAAATTCGTTTCTTGCTCTCAGAATCTGTCCATAGCACCAGAATTCGTTTCTTGATCTCAGAATCTGTCGTTTGCACCAGAATTCGTTTCTTGCTCTCAGAATCTGTCCTTAGCACCAGAATTCGTTTCTTGCTCTCAGAATCTGTCGTTTGCACCAGAATTCGTTTCTTGCTCTCAGAATCTGTCCTTAGCACCAGAATTTGTTTCTTGCTCTCAGAATCTGTCCTTAGCACCAGAATTCGTTTCTTGCTCTCAGAATCTGTCGTTTGCACCAGAATTCGTTTCTTGCTCTCAGAATCTGTTGTTTGCACCAGAATTCGTTTCTTGCTGTCAGAATTTGTTATTTGAACCAGAATTCGTGTCTTACTCTCAGAATCTGTTGTTTGCACCAGAATTAGTTTCTTGCTCTCAGAAGCTGTCCTTAGCATCAGAATTCTTTTCTTGCTCTCAGAATCTGTCTTTAGCATCAGAATTCTTTTCTTGCTCTCAGAATCTGTCTTTAGCATCAGAATTCTTTTCTTGCTCTCAGAATCTGTCCTTAGCATCAGAATTCTTTTCTTGCTCTCAGAATCTGTCTTTAGCACCAGAATTCTTTTCTTGCTCTCAGAATCTGTCTTTAGCATCAGAATTCTTTTCTTGCTCTCAGAATCTGTCTTTAGCACCAGAATTCTTTTCTTGCTCTCAGAATCTGTCCTTAGCATCAGAATTCGTTTCTTGCTCTCAGAATCTGTCTTTAGCATCAGAATTCTTTTCTTGCTCTCAGAATCTGTCTTTAGCATCAGAATTCTTTTCTTGCTCTCAGAATCTGTCCTTAGCATCAGAATTCTGTTTCTTGCTCTCAGAATCTGTCTTTAGCACCAGAATTCGTTTCTTGCTCTCAGAATCTGTCTTTAGCATCAGAATTCTTTTCTTGCTCTCAGAATCTGTCTTTAGCATCAGAATTCTTTTCTTGCTTTCAGAATCTGTCCTTAGCACCAGAATTCTTTTCTTGCTCTCAGAATCTGTCTTTAGCATCAGAATTCTTTTCTTGCTTTCAGAATCTGTCCTTAGCACCAGAATTCTTTTCTTGCTTCAAATCTGTCCTTGCATCAGAATTCGTTTCTTGCTCTCAGAATCTGTTTTTTGCACCAGAATTCGTTTCTTGCTCTCAGAAATGTCCTTAGCATCAGAATTCTTTTCTTGCTCTCAGAATCTGTTTTTTGCACCAGAATTCGTTTCTTGCTCTCAGAATATGTCCTTAGCATCAGAATTCGTTTCTTGCTCTCAGAATCTGTCCTTAGCATCAGAATTCTTTTCTTGCTCTCAGAATCTGTTTTTTGCACCAGAATTCGTTTCTTGCTCTCAGAATCTGTCCTTAGCATCAGAATTCGTTTCTTGCTCTCAGAATCTGTCCTTAGCATCAGAATTCGTTTCTTGCTCTCAGAATCTGTTTTTTGCACCAGAATTCGTTTCTTGCTCTCAGAATATGTCCTTAGCATCAGAATTCTTTTCTTGCTCTCAGAATATGTCCTTAGCATCAGAATTCTTTTCTTGCTTTCAGAATCTGTCGTTAGCACCAGAATTCGTTTCTTGCTCTCAGAATCTGTCCTTACCATCAGAATTCGTTTCTTGCTCTCAGAATCTGTCTTTAGAATCAGAATTCGTTTCTTGCTCTCAGAATCCGTTTTTAGCAATCAGAATAGAGCTGTCAAGTGCTGTTGTCACAAAAATCTTTTTTAGAATTATTTCCCATATCCTGAAAAAGCATCACGAAATACCTCTAAATCTGCAAAATCAGTTTGAGGTATTACGAATTGGCTGAGATATGTGCGGATGAGCAGAATCTCTGGCCTCATCAATCCTCTATAATTTGGTCTTAGTTCATAACTTAATGAACTGAGCCAAAATAACAGTTATCCGTTAGCGAACTCCAGATCTTCTATTGGCCATAGCTCACCCGATTTTTGACAAATTTAACTGATTTTGCATAAATGGGAGTATTTTATAGTGTTCTTTTATGTTATGTGGTCAAAATTCGAAAATTCTTAAAAAAGTTTTTTGTGACGTCATACTTGAGAGCTCTATTCGTTTCTTGCTCTCAGAATCAGTTGTTAGCATCAGAATTCGTTGCTTGCTCTCAGAATCTGTTATTAGCAATCAGAATTGGATATTTGCTCTCCGAATCTGTTGTTAGCTATCACAATTTGTGGCTTGCACCGAGAACCTGTTGTTGGTATCATAATTAATTGCTTGCTCCTAGAATCTGTTGTCACCAAATAGAAATAGTCTCCTGTTTTCAAAATATGTTGTTAGCAATCAGATTCTGTTGTTTAGAAGACAAGAAGACTGAAGACAGTGCCCCCAGGCTTTGCTAGGGGCTTCTTCAGGGGAAGTAAGTGGCTCATTTGTGTTTAATTGTTACGATCACAGTGTGCTTTTCCCATAACCTCTTTGTGACTATGACCTTCAACAATTTGGCTTGGAATTGATACAGTCAAATTTTAAGGAGAATGTTATGTGAGATAGACAAGAACTGAAAAGCTCAGAATCCTTTCAGAAATAAAAAACTTACCCACCCCCTCGAATGCCAAGCTTGCAAATGCAGACTATGCAAAACAATTGGTAAATTGTATTTTTCTAATTTTTTCTTTTCTTATAGTTTATTGTATGTATGTGATGTTTCTATCAGACTCATTTCTCGTTATCGCTTTTGCTAAAGATTATGACTAATCAACAAGTAGAAGATCTTAAGCCCCTTAATGTTAATGAAAGGAGTGTTTTAAAAATAACTTGGTAAAATAAAAAATTATATTATTTGGAAGTAATTCAGCCAGTAGGAATGTTATATTTTGACACAAGCTCATCAACAACAGCATTGACTACTCTGTCGGAAACAAGGCAATTTAATATTGAGTCAGTATTGATAGAAATTGTTTGATGCTGCTCCTGCTCATCTGAATTTGTCGCATTTGTTATGATGCTTTGTAGGGCGTGCTTGACATATCCAACATTTATAACATGAGGGTGTGCCACCTTAAGAATAAGAGAAATGTGCTTTATGAAAAAGTTAAAGATTGTCATTTATACATGAAACCAAAATAAAATAAAAGTTATTTTTCCGTATTTGCTCTAATGACCCTCTGATAAACGCCACCCTCTATTGAACGCCGCACCTTCAGCCAACAATTTGTAAAAAAAACACCACCCTCTAATAAACGCCACCCTCTATTGAACACCGCATCTTGAAAAGCGGCGTTCATCTGAAGACACACCAAACGAGAAGCAACGAACGGTTTATACGCTTACTATTCGAAAGCCATGAAAGTTGTAATATAGTAGAGACGAGGACTCTTACGAAGAAAGTGTATTGACATTCCTTGACATTTCCATATAGTGTACACATCCTTCGTGAACTTGAAAAATTTTTCACAAAATCTTTATTACGTGTTTTGGGGGGAAAGAAAACATTGTTTACTTTAATTTTTTTTTATCTTTTTTCCATCGCATTTTTTCTTGTCATTTTTCATTTGAAAAACTTTTCATTTTGTAGTAAACACCGCCCTCTGATACACACCACCCTCTATTAAACGCCAGATTCAAAAGCTGGATTTTGTAATAAACGCCGCTGCGTAATTTAGAGGAAATACGGTAGTTTATCTTGATCAAACTAATAATTGAACAGCTTTTGAAGATTCTAGATCATCACCCTATTTTCACTCTAAACAGTTTTGATAAATTTTCTTTCAAGAAACCTTTGATGATGTTCTTTAAAATATGATTGTCAACCTTACCTCATTTGGATTCAGCCATGATATCTGTGAACAGTTCTGTGACTCTTTCATTGAAGTAACCTAAAAGCACATATGAGAGATATTAGAGAGTAATTAAGCCCATTTAAAAGCCTAAAGGTGACACAGTTTTTACGTTACTGAAATAAAATGCTTGATTGATTATTAAGCATGTAGGGAAAACCAGGGAATGTTATCAACATGCCGCTTGTCACATTATTGATTCTATGATTTTAAAAAATATACTCACAATGAGTCTGACAAGAGCTTCTTTCAGTCTGTCAAAGTGGTCACTTTCCTTGAAAAATACAGCAGCAAGAATTATTAAAGGAAGCTTGTCAAAGTAGATTTCTTGTATAGCAACAGAATTGGAGAAAAATAAACAAAATATATCTTGGTAAAACATTACCTTTTCTATCCAAGTATTCACACTAACACTTGGCTCAATATTTTCTACAAAGTGCCACCAGTGCTTGGGTACACAAAGAACATCACCAGCCTCTAAAATTGCCTGAAAATTATGAATACATTTTGAATACAATTTACACCTATTTAAATATTTAGCCAGACCTTTCAAGTCTCACATATTTTGCATGAGTCTCTGGGCAGAAACAATAGAACAAATAAAAGAAACTAAAGAAGTAGTTATGTAGAACAATAGACCTCACAAATTCAAGAATAGATGGTTGACAGTGATGTGTTTGCTGCAATGAAATATCATGAAAATATAGGCTATAAATAAAAGGATTTGAAGTAGAAAGCAAACAGATGTGAAAGACATATATATGTGCCTGCATTGGGATGGGCTTAAGGGTCCATCAAGCAAAAAAGCAAAAAAAACAAATTGAAAAAATTGCTTAGTCTCACATGGGCATTGGTGGTTCAGGCATCCTTGGTGAAAAATTTTTTGAAGATAGCATGTTTGTGTATTTAGCACGATTTATTCTTTATAACAAGTTTGACATGATCCTACAACTTCCATAGTACTTTCTAACAATATGCAAGTTCTTAATGTGGTTTATTTCCTATTGAAACAAACGTTGTATGTTTATGTTACCTCCATGTACACACTGTTAAGAAAATGCAATCTTCATTGCATAGAGGCAGGCATCTTTTTTTTTTATATCCAGATAAAATGTTACAATACAAGTTACATTCTACTTTACTTGCTAATTACTCTACGATACTACAGGTACGATACCATGGAGAGCAATGGACAATGCCAACCCCATGGCCATTACATGCAACTAGAGAAACAAATAGGAACACTACACGTACACTTAATCAATGTTACAAAAAAAGAAAAGAAGTATATATATATAGAAGATTACAGGTACAAGATAATACGTTTTGAAAAACTGAAAATAGCAAATAAGTGGGTGAGACACAAGATTAAGGGATATTTGATGAAACTGATTTTATGATCATTCAAAGCGTTCCATTCTTGAAATATACAGGATAGTAGATTCCAAAATGAATTTATTTACTTCAAATGGCAATTTTTTGTCGCCGTACAAAAGAATCTGTAAAAGGATAGGATTAGGAACGTTGGTAAATTCAAAAGAGTGCAGTACTGGAATGACACAAGCGAGGAGGTCATGTCTTTGTTCTTCAAAAGAATGGCATGACAATATGAAGTGCTCCGTATCCTCAAGACCATCATTGATCTGACACATCGGGTTGATTGTGTCACTAAAATTATGACTGAATTTGTGGAAATTTGGTTTCTGTTAGACAACCAGGCATCTGTCAGAGCCTTTGAAATATAATACTCTTCATTTCATCAACGATTGTAGTAGTATGACCAAAGATAGCAGTGACTTAATGCACAGTTCATAGCTTGCAACCATCCAACAAAATTCTTAAAAAAGCCACCAGCATAAATTAGAAACTAACTGACCTTATACCCTGTTGCATCTTTAAATTCAGGATGTTTTACAAAATCTGGACTTTTTATGTTGACTTCACTAAAAACACTAGATTCTTCATATGGTATTCTTGTTGGGTACACTTTGAGAGTGTCTTTTGGAGGAAACAAAGTCCATGATTTTTTGCCAGAAAGCTGTGCAACCAGGTTCAAGCCATATGTATCTTTATGTAGTGGTGTGAATGCCTTGTAGCTACCTATCCAGATTGAAGAATCTCTGCCATCTCTACCTTCAAAGCCAAATGTTCCCCAGTCAATGTCCCTATAAGTTTCAGGACTTTCTTCCATTAAGTCTTTCATATATTTGTAATCAATGTAGATAGAGAAATTCTCCCTATAAAAATATCAGACAGGTATACAGGTAACGATCATGCTCAAAAATTAAAATGCTTTAGCATATTTAATCAATGCTTGGATTTCAAGTTATCAAAGACAAGAACAAATTTGATAAAAAAGGTACAAAAAGGATAAACCTATATTTATCCCAATCATCCCCTATATTTTGGGATTGGGAACACCACAGTTTTAAGTTGCAATTCCATTCTATAATGCCCTGTGAGCAAAGCGATCAAAAAATGTTTGAGGCTTTGTTCCTTACATAAACTTAAAATACATTTGAAAATATTTCTTGCAGTAATTTTCTTCCAGTGGTTTCAAACATTTTATCATTCTTTGCATACTTTTGTGACGTTTTACTAATCCCATTCTTAAAAGTGAATTCATTATTAACATCTCAACAGTATTGAATTTTGAAAAACTTTATGATAGCTTCAATTACGAACACAAATGTAACTTTTATAGGCTGGAATCCTTGTACTACCTTACTCTATATTTTATTATTATTATTATCATTATATATCATTATAAATATTACTTTACAAGGACCCCTAAACAGCAAGGCCCAGTAGCTGTCCCAAACCCACAGCTACAAGAAACATCATGCAACTTGTACACTATTACTTTTACTCCTTTTCGGTAATAATTTAGGAAAGATTTGAAATAACATGTATGAAGATGATAGTGTATTTTCATCTGAATAATATCAAATTGAAATTGCTATATTTTAGAAACACTTGAACATGAAGTAAAACAGCTAATTACTCAATTCTGTCTTTTATCTGTGTCTGATAACCAGGAAATAGGACCAAATTGTCAAAAAAAACTTTCCATCCCATCTTGAACAGAAGGATTTTTCGAGCAGTTTCTTAAAACATGTTCAGTACGTTTTTTTATTTTATATTTTTATCATTTAGGGTTACTTTTCTCAAAGACATTTTCTAATAGATGTGTAAATCAATTGTATCTAGACCTATGAATTCATATATAAATTATTGCAGCTTTCAACATTCTGTTTTTACGCTGAACAGTGCCATCGTTACAAAATTCATATTGAGAGGGGGGGTGCCCATTGCATTTCTTCCCATTCAGTACACTGTTATGGAAGAAAAATATAGTACAATTTGCAATTACTGGGGTGGCTCCAACGCCCCCCAGTTGCAACTACCTGACAAGTAAAAAAGTACAGAACATATTCTAGATTTAATGTCAAAGCATCACCTGTATTCCCTCTCATTGCATAAATGCTAACCTTTATCCCTCTCATTAATAGAGTCAAAGGTTTTGATCTAGAATTTTTAGTTAAGCATTATATTCATTTACAATACATTAGACTCCAGTTATAGTCACCCCAAATATTGCTTGAAAAGCAGTGAAAGTGTCACTGTAAACAGAAAAAAATGAATAGTTTTGCATGTTTGGAGTCATAAAGTGGAGTTGATTGTAACCAGTTATTAGCAGTGGTGTAGTGCTATCAAAATAAAAAGGGGAGAACTTGCACAAAATGTTGCCAAAAATAGCAAAAGTAGAAGTTTGCCAACTTTTGGCATTAACAAGGGGGCTCAGCCCCCCTGAGCCTCCTAGCTCTACACCCCCTGATTATTAGCCAGTATCACTTTCTCACAACAATGCTTATTTTGCAATTGTCGACAGCCCAAGATTCTTATTTCCATTTTCCTACCAATAAATTCTCTACGCCTCATAGTACGGCTTTTTAAGAAAAGGTGGGATTCATACCCCACATCCCTCTACACCTACACAACATGCCGATATTGTGTGTATACCTAGGAAATTGTCTCAGTGATGCACATTTGCCATAATCCCCTCTTAGCCAATGTATGAAATCAGCGAATGTTCCCTCGATATATACACATTCAGTTTCCATGACTGGTTTTTTTGTATCACTGCCATCAACTGTGTGAATCGGACAAACTTTGAAGGTTGTTGGCAAGTCTCCGAAGTTCCTACAGAAGTACCCCACAGTCCACTGGCTTGCCTTCCAGTGATCAATCATGCCTTTGAATACGAAAGGCTTTTGTGATTCGTATATCAACTTGATCGCTGCAGATGGCTCCTGTTTACCAACAATTTCCACCCTTTGATGTCCACCTTCGTTCCCTGCCATGTTTGTGGAGGCAATCCGTGGGGAAGCCCTGTGAGTAACGAAAACACAGGGAATTTGGTAGAAAAAAACAGCACCTAACCTCAAATTTTATTTTACATTCCAACTTGTTCGACCATGGATATTTCAAATCCAAGATGGGCCAAAAAGAATATCACCGAAAGTCACTTGTTTTTTAAGACGTCATCAAAATTGAAAAAAATTCTTTAAAAGTCAGCCAAGGACTTGACCTCGACTTTCCTTGAATTTTCCGCTAAATTAACTGTGCAGATTTCAAATCCAAAATGGAATGAACCATAGTTTGAGCCCAAGGAGTGTAGTTGAAAAATTTTTGACAGGGAGGCTCGGCTTATTTTTTGGGTCTCAAATTTTAAATTTTCTTATTTTTTTGGGTTTGAGAAATAATCTGTTATTTTTTTGGGGTAGTCAATTTTGATTTATTTTTTTGGGTTGAAAATTTTGTAAAAAGTTATTTTTTAGGTGTATAAGAAAACAAACAGTAATATTCTTTTCTGAATCCAGTTTTTAGGAAAACACTGACTTGAGAAGTAAAGTAAGTGGTGTACAGTATATGGGTAGCACTTGCACGCCGTTTAGGCTTAGGTTTAATAACTACAAGGCGTGCAATCGTAAGTTTATCGGGGGCTCTTCGGGTATACCTCAGGCTGATTTTTTCCGGCATTTTGCAGGGAAGGATCATCATGGGTTTCTCGAAGATATTAAAGTAACTATTATAGATAGACTTAATGGGAATGGTAGGATACGTGAAAGTTTCTGGCAGTATAAGTTAGAAACTTTCGCGCCCCGGGGACTTAATATTAGGTTAGTTGAAACATAGTTTTATTTTTATTTCCAATCTCTTGGATTATTTTCTTCTTTTCACAGCTATTTATTATTTCCACATAATATTATTTTATAATCTTCATGGTAGGGACAGATAGCATTCACCCTTTCTCGTTTTTGTGCATTCCTGGGTAGTTAACCATCTGCCTTCACGCTTCTCTTTTGTTCTTTTATCTATTGTATTTATTCCGCTTTTCTCACCTTCAGCTGGGCCTAGAAAGTTTACTTGTGTCGTATAATTAGCCATTATTGTCCTTGCTTGTAAAATGTGCTCTTTTGTCCTATTGTTTTGTATTCCTTATTTTACGCTCCAAATGTAAGTGAAGGTTATTCTGAAGAAGCATATTGCGAAACGTTAATTAGTATCCTTAATGTAAGACAATGTAAGACTTAATGTATTAGTATCAGAATATCTAGGTCACCACCTCAATCCACTGGTTAGCCTCGGTAGGTCTTACATTAAATACTAATCATTTCTTGTCTAAGTTAGGTGAAATAGGTAGGATACCAGAGGGGGCTATACTGTGCACAGTTGATGTTGTGGGACTCTATCCTAGCATTCCACATGGGGAGGGTCTGGAAGCCATCAGGGAAGCGCTGGATAGAAGGGAAAACCCAAACGTGGCTACTGATACCCTAGTAGGATTGGCATCTCTGGTTCTCGAAAGCAACTACTTTGAATTTAATGATAGGTTTTATAGACAGAAGTTAGGCACCGCTATAGGAACTAAGTTCGCTCCAGCTTATGCAAACCTCTTTATGACTGGGTTGGAAGAAAGATTGTTTTGTAAACCTACTGATACACATCAGTATTTACATAAGAAGTCTTGTCACCCATGGCATACCAAGAAGGCGATACCCTAAAGTCAGGCTTTAAGGTTACGTAGGATTTGTTCGGACGATCGCCAGTTACGGGATAGGTTAAGGGATTTGGCTGGATGGTTAAAGGCAAGGAGGTACGAGGAATCACTTATTACAGAACAGATAGATAAGGCACGTAGGCAGGATAGGGTTACACTACTGGATAAGGCTAATGGGAAACATGAACACAGTGGGAATGGGCGGGTTCCGTTTGTTACCACATACCATCCAGCCTTGAATAATTTGGGCAAAGTGGCCGGGAGACTTCATTCTATGCTTACAGTATCAGAAGAGCATAGGAAGGTGTTTCCTCAGCCACCTTTGATATCATTTAAGAGGTGTCAGAATCTTAAAGAGATACTAGTTAGGGCTAAACTTCATAGTGAGGGGGCAGGGGTTTCGCATAACAAGGGTTGTACTCCGTGTGGCAAGTCTCGGTGTCAAGTGTGTAATGTTATGTGTGACATTGATACTTTTACCTCCCATATAACTGATAAGGAATATAAGATACATTTTTCGTTTAATTGTGATTCGTCCAATGTTGTGTATCTTATGGAATGTAAAGTATGTGGTGTACAGTATGTGGGTAGCACTTGCACGCCGTTTAGGCTTAGGTTTAATAACTACAAGGCGTGCAATCGTAAGTTTATGGGGGGCTCTTCGGGTGTACCTCAGGCTGATTTTTTCCGGCATTTTGCAGGGAAGGATCATCATGGGTTTCTCGAAGATATTAAAGTAACTATTATAGATAGACTTAATGGGAATGGTAGGATACGTGAAACTTTCTGGCAGTATAAGTTAGAAACTTTCGCGCCCCGGGGCCTTAATATTAGGTTAGTTGACACATAGTTTTATTTCTATTTCCTATCTTTTTGTTTATTTTCTCCTTGTTACTTCTGTTGACTTTTTCCACGTTTTCTATCTACTTTCTTTCTTTCCTTTGCATTTTATATTTATTATTTTTATCTACCTAGTTTCTTATTTTTTGGGACAGACAGCATTTACCGTTTCTTTTTCTTGGACTTTTCTGCATGCTATACCATCTGCTATGGCACTTGTTCTGTTGTTCTTTTATCTATTGTATTTATCCATCTTTTCTCACCTCCGGCTGGGCTTAGAAACTATCATTATGTTGTTAAATTAGCTATTATTGTTCTTGCTTGTAAAATGTGTTACCTTTTGTTCTTTTGTTTCGTATTCCTTATTTTACGCTCCAGATGTATGTGTTAGTTATTCTGAAGAAGCTTATAGCGAAACGTCAACCAAGTTGTTTTTTATTGAGTATCTATTTATATTTTTAAAGAACTTTAAAGTTAGGAGCTGTTGAATATATATATAAGAACCTTTCCAAATTTCAGCCTCTTGGGGGTTCTTGATTATGGGGTTTTCAAGGTTAAATTTCAGCCTCAATTTTATTATAAAAACAGATTATTTTATTTGAGTTTCTACTGTACTCCTCAGAACTAAAATGCTAGGTGCTTAAAGGTAGGTGCTTAAAGGTAGGTGCTTAAAGGTAGGTGCTTAAAGGTAGGTGCTTAAAGGTAGGTGCTTAAAGGTAGGTGCTTAAATAGAGCAACTAAATTACTCGTATCACCATGACAATGCTTGTGTGAGAGAAATAATACAGACATTCTGAACTTTTGGCGACTGCGATCTGGTCAGAAATAATAATTTCCTTAAAACTGAATTGAACCTACCTACCTTGGAAGTGAACAGTGATTCATAATTAAACTACAAAACCTCCATATAATGCATTCTTGCCTAAATATTGGCGGATTGGATTGAAACAGAACTCACAATGTAATTCAGAGTTCAATTTTTGTTCCTTGATGTTCCTTGAAGTCTTAGTGTTTAGTTTATGGCTATCTGGTATTGTCATTTTCGAGCGTAATGAATTTCTATTTTAAAGTAATCACATTAATAGGAACGATGTTTTTTCACTTGAAATATTCAATTACGACTAGAAATAACAGGAATGCTGCATATTTTTTGTATTTTCTATTCTGTTAAAAAATATCGGCAGTGAAAAAGGATCAAATAACATTCAGTTGCTTACAGAGCTTTTGTTACATTTTAATTTTAGTACAACCATGAAATTAGTAAACGAATAAATGAAAAAAGTGGAATTACCCCCACCCTAGACGAACGCAAATAGCAATGCAAGACTTATTTTTTGGGTTTTCTATTGATATACGGTTGCACTATTTGCTATGTGTTCTTGAGAATAAATGGAATACCAAAATAAAATTCAATTAACAGGAAAGTCCAATGCACAAAAGTCAATCCCTGCATTTCAAATCTTTAGCAAATGGGTACTTAGCATTAATAATATATAAATTTCATAACATAAATGATACAAATCTACAATTAAACGATTATACTGAAAACTCGTTAATATCGCCTTCTTCTTGAGCTGAGTTACATGCTGAATTACATGCTGATTTACATAGAGTACGTACTCAAATATGTTCAGCCAGACGCCATTTGCAGGAGATTCTACTAACATTTATAAACTTAGCTTCTGCTATCTGCATTGTCAGGTCGCCATCCTTGCACAAACCGCATCATTTTCTTTCTTTCGAAGTTTGTGAGTTGTAAGTCTTTGTAGTCATCATCTTCTAATGATACCAACAGATCACCATTTATTTGGTTTTTGACAAAAACCTCCTTGAGATGTCCAAGGTTCAAAACGAGCAAACAAGAGCAAACTTCAGCCGAGCTCATTTTTGATAAATCATACGGGATCTGAAATGATGTAGCACTTGTTTGCCTTTTATTTGTATTTTCTTCAATGACTACAGCTGACAGTATTTTGGTATTTTCTGGAGCTGTCTTATCTGGATTGATGACAACTGAAGCAGCTGGTGATTTTGGTGGCGGTTTTGGGGGGACGTCCTTTTTCACAAATGGTTTAGGCAATGTTGGCTTTATACGGACATGTTTTTCTTCTGTTGATGTTGCACTTCCTAAAGATGGTGGTCTTGTAAGTGATTGAATGACACTGTTATTTGGATCTGCTTTTTTCTTCTGTGTCATTGTACTCTTGTCTGCGTCATTTTTGCCAAATTGGAGCTTGGTGATCCAATAAAGCATGTTATTTGATGGGAAAGTGGTTTATTTAAAGTCGGTAAGCG
>NW_027019541.1:9611430-9694518 GCF_013076305.1 Rhopilema esculentum
ATACCTTTTTGATAGCAAATCAATTATCTAGCTTCGATTTGAGACCTTGCCGGGGAAGATCCGCTCTGCCCTTCGGGGAGAAAAAAGGGTTACACCGCCGGGCGGTGTGGCAATCTTTTGCAGAGAGCAAGAGAAAAGAGAGAGAAAGAACCTTTAGAAACACGGGACAAAGACCACGGAGAGCACTAACGGTGATCGAGACGATGCTTCAGAAAACGCCAAATATCTCGAGAAACAAGGCAGGAAAAAAAACGTTATACCTTTTTGATAGCAAATCAATTATCTAGCTTCGATTTGAGACCTTGCCGGGGAAGATCCGCTCTGCCCTTCGGGGAGAAAAAGGGGTTGAACCGCCGGGCGGTGTGGCAATCTTTTGCAGAGAGCAAGAGAAAAGAGAGAGAAAGAACCTTTAGAAACACGGGACAAAGACCACGGAGAGCACTAACGGTGATCGAGACGATGCTTCAGAAAACGCCAAATATCTCGAGAAACAAGGCAGGAAAAAAAAACATTATACCTTTTTGATAGCAAACCAATTATCTAGCTTCGATTTGAGACCTTGCCGGGGAAGATCCGCTCTGCCCTTCGGGGAGAAAAAGGGGTTGAACCGCCGGGCGGTGTGGCAATCTTTTGCAGAGAGCAAGAGAAAAGAGAGAGAAAGAACCTTTAGAAACACGGGACAAAGACCACGGAGAGCACTAACGGTGATCGAGACGATGCTTCAGAAAACGCCAAATATCTCGAGAAACAAGGCAGGAAAAAAAACATTATACCTTTTTGATAGCAAATCAATTATCTAGCTTCGATTTGAGACCTTGCCGGGGAAGATCCGCTCTGCCCTTCGGGGAGAAAAAGGGGTTGAACCGCCGTGCGGTGTGGATCTTTTGTTCGGGGCTCATTTGCATATCCGCATATTAGTATTAGTAGAAGAACCTTTCCAAATTTCAGCCTCTTGGGGGTTCTTGATTATGGGGTTTTCAAGGTTAAATTTCAGCCTCAATTTTATTATAAAAACAGATTATTTTATGCGAGTTTCTACTGTACTCCTCAGAACTAAAATGCTAGGTGCTTAAATAGGTGCTTAAAGGTAGGTGCTTAAAGGTAGGTGCTTAAAGGTAGGTGCTTAAAGGTAGGTGCTTAAAGGTAGGTGCTTAAAGGTAGGTGCTTAAATAGAGTAACTAAATTACTCGTATCACCATGACAATGCTTGTGTGAGAGAAATAATACAGACATTCTGAACTTTTGGCGACTGCGATCTGGTCAGAAATAATAATTTCCTTAAAACTGCATTGAACCTACCTACCTTGGAAGTGAACAGTGATTCATAATTAAACTACAAAACCTCCATATAATGCATTCTTGCCTAAATATTGGCGGATTGGATTGAAACAGAACTCACAATGTAATTCAGAGTTCAATTTTTGTTCCTTGATGTTCCTTGAAGTCTTAGTGTTTAGTTTATGGCTATCTGGTATTGTCATTTTCGAGCGTAATGAATTTCTATTTTAAAGTAATCACATTAATAGGAACGATGTTTTTTCACTTGAAATATTCAATTACGACTAGAAATAACAGGAATGCTGCATATTTTTTGTATTTTCTATTCTGTTAAAAAATATCAGCAGTGAAAAAGGATCAAATAACATTCAGTTGCTTACAGAGCTTTTGTTACATTTTAATTTTAGTACAACCATGAAATTAGTAAACGAATAAATGAAAAAAGTGGAATTACCCCCACCCTAGACGAACGCAAATAGCAATGCAAGACTTATTTTTTGGGTTTTCTATTGATATACAGTTGCACTATTTGCTATGTGTTCTTGAGAATAAATGGAATACCAAAATAAAATTCAATTAACAGGAAAGTCCAATGCACAAAAGTCAATCCCTGCATTTCAAATCTTTAGCAAATGGGTACTTAGCATTAATAATATATAAATTTCATAACATAAATGATACAAATCTACAATTAAACGATTATACTGAAAACTCGTTAATATCGCCTTCTTCTTGAGCTGAGTTACATGCTGAATTACATGCTGATTTACATAGAGTACGTACTCAAATATGTTCAGCCAGACGCCATTTGCAGGAGATTCTACTAACATTTATAAACTCAGCTTCTGCTATCTGCATTGTCAGGTCGCCATCCTTGCACAAACCGCATCATTTTCTTTCTTTCGAAGTTCGTGAGTTGTAAGTCTTTGTAGTCATCATCTTCTAATGATACCAACAGATCACCATTTATTTGGTTCTTGACAAAAACCTCCTTGAGATGTCCAAGGTTCAAAACGAGCAAACAAGAGCAAACTTCAGCCGAGCTCATTTTTGATAAATCATACGGGATCTGAAATGATGTAGCACTTGTTTGCCTTTTATTTGTATTTTCTTCAATGACTACAGCTGACAGTATTTTGGTATTTTCTGGAGCTGTCTTATCTGGATTGATGACAACTGAAGCAGCTGGTGATTTTGGTGGCGGTTTTGGGGGGACGTCCTTTTTCACAAATGGTTTAGGCAATGTTGGCTTTATACGGACATGTTTTTCTTCTGTTGATGTTGCACTTCCTGAAGATGGTGGTCTTGTAAGTGATTGAATGACACTGTTATTTGGATCTGCTTTTTTCTTCTGTGTCATTGTACTCTTGTCTGCGTCATTTTTGCTTACCGACTTTAAATAACCACTTTCATCATACAATGCTTTATTTGGATCACCAGAGACTTCCAATTTGCCAATTTTATTCCCAATATCAACGAGTGGTTTTGGAAGATCGTCCCCAGTCTGGTCTAAAGATGTAAATCTGACAAGTTTGACCGGCTGGCCATCATGACACATATCGCTTGTGCGACCCTGAAGATCATAATACCCATTCACATTGTCATCTTTGCTTTCAGAAAGGTGTTCAAAGTACTTTCCTCCTTTTCTGAAATCAGTGACATTAATATCTGTCACTTCATACGGAAGCGTCAGAGTCTTTTTTTTATCTGTTCCAACTGACTTCCCTGATGACTTTGCTGTATCGTTATAGACATAAATAGTTTCACAGTGTGTGTCATCGCTATCATATTCATCACTTTCCCCTTCCATGTCAATGAATTGTCCCTCTCCAGCAGAACGCAAGCAGTACTCGTACCCTCTAACTTCACCAGACCTTCGGTAAATATCCCGTTCATATCTCTTGATGGTCAGTTCCTCAATGCGTTTGTAGTTGTTATAACCTTGACAGAGTCCAGTATACTCGGGATCATTTGTCAATGCACCTTTTGCAACTTTCACTGTTACATCAATGTCTTTCGGGATCGTGAAGATAACTCTGACACTTTCATGTCCGCATGATGCCACAATTAGTTCTTCATCATAGAAAGAATTGAATTGGATAACACCAAATTTTGCAAGTTTATTTTGAGTGTCAAATGATTCAACCTTGCATATTGATTCTTCCGCAAAGCTAGCAAATATTGGTAGCTTATGGTTATTCACAATTTCCCCTAAAAGATGCTGTTCCTTTTCCAGCAATGACCTGAAGCCTGGGCTGCACCCATAGGGCAATTTGAATTCCTCACCTTTTGAATTTTTGAACACCATATATTTCTCCTGGCTTGGTCTTGAGAATAACTGGTGATCTGCTGGTCTTACCACTTCAAGTACTTCTCCAGGATCAACAGTAAGATCTTCAATGTTGTCACCATTTAATCCTGTCAAAAAGAAGTGCGTTAAATAAAATTACCACCAACAAAAGTATATTTCTCTGACTGGAAATAGAAAGTTAATTATTTTTGGCTTTTGACTCAAGATTGTTTTGCTCTTTTGAATTATCTAGCTAACCCCAGTGAGAGATATTGGCAAAAATTTTAGTTACTCTGTGAAGCAAACAATTTACTTCTGTTGTCAACAGACCTGTCAAGTTTAAGTTTTGAAAATGAGTGAGTTTTCAGAAAAGCAGGGGGCAATATCGGTGTTGAGGCAGTAAAATGGGGGTAGCCTAATATTTGTTGCTAATCCCCCCCTCCTGACCCTAGTGGCTGGTGCTGCAACTGGCACGGGGATCGTTGAACAGTTATGGAATTTCAAGGCACACATGAAAGAAAATTTTCAATTTTCAAACACAAAATAGTTATAAGTTTATATGTTCAAGAACCTAACAGAGTGACCCTAATAGTACAGTACTAAAGCCAAAATGTACAGCCAAATTAGTAGATTAGAATGACTTTAAATTAGAATTGCTTCATTATTTCTAATATGTTTATCCAGTGTCACTTTTTTGTAAATGATTTTTGTTATGGCTAGAGTTTGAAAAACAAAATGAAAAATTTGAAGACACCAAAAAATTTTAATAGAATGCGTGAGAGTTCTCCATTGATGCGTGTGAGCATGAGGGGCGAAATGTGTGTGTCTCACGCAAAATGTGTGAGACTTGGAAGGTCTGTGTCAAGTAAAACAACCCAACAAATAAACAAATCATTCCATCACACCAGCCAACCTTGTGACTTTGTTGAGAACTCAATCCCTGCAATTATTTCCTTAATACATTCTATGTTCACTGGCTTTGTTCTTCCATGCCCTCTTTTCAAGTACAGCCGTAGCAATTTCAATATTCTCTTATACCTTGAATCTTACAACTTGACTGTCTAGGGTTTCTTCATTTTTCTCAGCATTTTTCTCCAACTCATCTAGCACTGCAATGGTGTTATCATTTTGTATGGGATCGATACAAGAAATGGAGGCCATGTAAATTCTAGAACATCAATTTTTGTTAATTTTGAAAAAAGCACCTTACAAGACTGCAATGTTTCAAGCAAGCTTTTGACTATTATATTCTTTTCTTATGTATTTTCAAAGTTCGTTGTCATTCTTTGATACATGTCGGTGTCGACAAATGCCTTAAATAATGGCACTGAAATGATGCCAAATGATTTACTTTTCCACTACATTCTCTTTGCACAAAGGATATAAATGAATATACTCATTAAGGTACAAAAGTAACCATTTCGACTTTCCCACCAATTTCCTATCAATTTTTTTCGACTTTAATACCATGAATATGCCCCTTTCTGTGAAAATGAATGGAAAATGAAGGGGAGCAATTGTACCTTCACCTTTAGTTTAGGACAACAATCCACAGCTCTTCTCAGGTTCAGTATCCCTTGCCTCAACAGCCAGTCCTAATTTTTGCCTTATAACTTGCATTGAATCTTATGTTCCGAGTTAGAACATTGATTAAGAAGTTGAATCATTATCATTTAATCAAAATCTATAAATTTCCTTATTTTAGTATTTTTTGTTTTGATGTAGTATTTATCCAGGTTGGAAAACTATGATTTTGCTAATGCGTCACTGTGACCAACAGCACGTCAGCTGGGATCTGCATGAAAGCATTTGAGCTGCGAGCAACGATGCCCATTATATACATAACTATAGTATAATATACATGACTTCATCAACATTTGGGTCACAAGAGGTCAGAGGTGCAAGTACAAGAAGTCCAGTGTAGCTACAAGCATATGCAAGTTTTCCAGCCTGGGTATTTTGAAATATATTTAATGGCACATGTATGGAGTGAAATTTTAAAATGAAATGAATTAGACTGTACTTGGTATCACACACAAGCAGTTCCGTGTAAAATTTGTTCTCCTTTATTTCAATTAGTGAAATGACAAAGTTTTAACTTCTGAGCTATTCATAATTTTTGTATGAATCTGTTTTGCTATAAATAGCTCCAGGGATCTATATGATCAAAATATTTGTTCTTCCTGCTACAAAAAGGCAAACAAAATGCTTTTGGAAAATGTACATAAAGGTTGTGGCATCATCTGCCCCAGAGAGGTCACATAACTATAATGTAGAAGTAGAAGTAGAAATAATCTGGGACACGACACTGGAGACTGTCATTACATTCATCACGACCATCACTACTATAAATACTTGCCTTTAGGGTTGAAGTAGCCTCTAGTGACCTCAACAAATTTAGGGACAGGTTTTGCGTGTGCCAGATCGTTGACTGTTTCATACACGACTCTAAAATTTTCTGGACGGAGAATCACTTTAGTTGTAGTGTTCAAAGGCACATGAACCTCCTTGCCATACTGATCGAGACCAGCCAGTTTCCTAACAGTCTTGACACAATGAATCTTCAGAATCTGTCCTGAACTTAAACTGCTGTCTTCTTCCTGTGAATAATATCCATCTTCGATCCTAACAATCTGTGGCAAAATGTACTGCTTAACCAATTTGGAGAGACCCAGGGGTGTCTCGCTCCACTCCAAAACCGAAAATGCCTTTTCCTCTTTCTCAGTATAATGCGTTAGCTCCTTGTCTTCAAAAGGAATCAATCTATCCTGCCTCCACGACTTCATGTTGAAGCCGATTCGCTGAAAAGGAAACCAGGAAGTTCTTTTGGCTTCCTACATCATTTTTCTGCGCTCAAGTTGCTGTTGTTGCTGGCCCGCGACAAGAGGAGTGGCAGCCACCCATAGAGATGGTGCTTCTAGTGAGTATCAACAGGCCCGTAGACTCTGGAGGGCAAGGGGCAATGACCTCTGGAGGGGGAATAATTTGCGAAAATTATGTTTGAAGATCGTATAAGCGCAGCTTGATCTGACAGTATTTCGTAAGGCAGGTATAGAAAAAGTTATATTTTTATCCATGCCCCCCAATCCAGTTTAGCTGTCTACGGGCCTGGTAACAAAGGTTATTAGTGAGCAGTGGCCAGCGACATTTTTCATTTCAAAAATCTTTACACACGAATTCCCTATCAGCTATAACACAAATAAAATAAACTACCTCTATAACAATTACTTCTTTAATATATATAAAATAAAGGTGTTGCTGTTCTACCTTGGGATCGTGTTTTGTTTAGGGAATTTATTAACTTTGCAGGAATCCTTTCAAGTTTCTTTTAAACATGGAAATTGTGGGGCTCATTCTGATGTTTCTTGGAATCTCATTCTATGTTTTGGCCCCAGAGTGAAAGGAACTTCCCTTTGAGAATTCCGAATTTTGCCTTGGGATGTCAATATCAAGCTGATTCCTTTTCGAATACCTGGATATCTTTGATCTAGTGATAAATTTACCTTAAGGCTGTCAGGGCAAAGACCGTTCATCATTTTGTACGTCATTATGGCCCTGTCATATTTAATTAGATTCGAAACTGAGAGCCATTAACAGACCCACCCGTCCTCAAATTTAGCACTTTCAATTAATGTTTGAGCCCTGTCTTGAAGACGCTGAAGATGTTCAAGTTTTGTAGCGGACAGACTTCCCCATAATTCATCACCGTATCTTAGATGGCTCTCGAAAAGTGCCCTGTAAACCTGGTCCAATTTCGACTGTGGGAGTATGTTTTTAAGTTTCCTCAACGAAGAAAGACCACTTTTAAGTTTACACTTAACCTCTTGTACTGCTTGTTCCAAGATAGGTTTTCATCGATAGTGACCCCGAGATATTTTACTTCATGGGCTCGTTGGATTGTTTCTCCATTAATTTCCACGTTTATCTCCCCCTGGATATGGTTAATTCGTCTTTTATGACCAAAGACCATATATTCAGTTTTATTGGTGTTCAGACTGAGCTTATTTTGCCGCATCCACTCTGCAATGTTCTTACCCTCAGTTTTTAAGTCATTGCAAAGTTCCTCAATGTCTTTTGCAGAGCATGTTATGCTAGTGTCGTCTGCATACATATTTGCTGAGCTTTTCTCTAAGCATCGCTCAAAATCATTTACGTATAGGATGAAAAGGAGGGGCCCTAGGCACGACCCCTGGGGAATACCGCACTGAACCTTCTTTTGTTGTGAACTGGAACCATTGATTTGGCAGTATTGTATCCTATCAGTTAGGTATGATGTAAACCACTGATGAGGGACTCCTCCTATTCCATACTTTGATAACTTAGAGAGCAGAATTTTGTGATCCACAGTGTCAAATGCCTTCTTTAGATCAAGGAAGCGATTCTGCTGTCAGGCAGCATTTGCTAGAAAACCCAGATTGTGCAAAAATTATAATGGCGACATGTTTCGGATTATTGGTAAAGCCCGATCGTCGTTCCACTTTTAGAATCTATCTACATAAGCACGAAAAAAACCGCTACTGTGTAGACAAAAGGAGTTCGTTATCACCTTAGGACTCCATTGGTAACATTCTAATAGGCAAGCGGCACTGATTCGTCAACCTTTACAGCAGTGGCGTAGCGTGAGCGCAGAACTTAGGCATGCGGTAACATAAAATATACGGCTATGTTGAATGAATGTAATCGTATTTTCAGCTTCTTAAAAATACAAACGGTAATTAATGATAATCGTGATAATAAATTTTGATTTTAAAGTAACAAATCATTTGTACTCTAATTCTAATCAATCAAGGTGTCTATTCTTTGCATCAGAGGCTCCGATAGAGGTTGGAAAGTGAAGGGGGGCCAAGGGAAAAATTATCAGCCATGCGAAAGTTTTTGAAAAAAGCTCAATTGTTTTAGCAAGAATTTTCAGAATTACTCCTAGTGCTAAAACTGCTTCGCAAAAGATTTTATTCTTATTCATATTCCTCAAGAAAAGGCATCACCTAATGCCCACCTAATGTAAGAATATTTTGATGAAGCTGGGGATTCCCGCAGGGAGGAGCTCTCCACATTGCGAAATTGTTAACACACTGCAGAGCCTAAGCGAACAGGAGCAACAGTTTCTGCTCATTGTTTACTCTCATAGTAAACGAAGATGAAAATAGTGAGCTGTGAGAGTTGTAAGAATTGAAAATGCTTCCATGTGTAAAGTTTCAGAAAGTTAGTCCCGGCAAATCATCATGTATTTAGCAAGGCTTGCGCTCAGGTGTACCGCATGCCCTGGTCCGTAAATTCTGACTATACTGGCAAGCCTTTTGACTTGAATTACGGAATGCGGATCATGACAAATAGACTCTGACCCCACTTTGACGAAACCTTTTCTCTTTTCAACAGTCACAAAGTAAAGAAAGGGAAATAATTGGATTTGAAATGATGTATCTCGCAAAGAATATTCGCAAAAAGCAGATTATAGGTAGAAAAATGTTGTGGATTATCAAATATTTGGGAAGGCTTGCGCTCAGGCCGACCGCAAGCTCCAGTCCGGAAAATTCTCACTTCTCTCAGAAGCTTTTCTCGAGTTGCACTGAAGCTGTACTGGAGCATCACATGTTTCTCTTATTTTAGACAGGCAAAAAGAGTGATGTGGAGGGGCTTCAGTTTTTCAGATTTTTCGAATTTCATAATTTTTCGAATTCTGTTTACTTGGAAAAATAGCCAATTGGGGCCAATTGGCCTGTTGGCGCTAGAGTTCACCGCATGCTGCTCATGACAAGAAAGAGAAGCCGTTTATTGCAGAAATTGTTATGCATTGAAAGTGTTGCAAGAATTTTAGAATTTGTCTATAAATTTTTACGCTTGCGCCGCAAGCGTAGCATACATAGACGCTACGCCACTGCTTTACAGTCATGTGCTCGTGTTTCTGATTGGTCTATTTCGATCCACAACTGGGTATATATATTTCTTAGCGTAGAGTTTTTGATCTATGTTCTGACGTTTTAAACTCTGAAGAGTGTGAAAAAAAGCTTTAGTTTACTAAATGTTTGCTTTTTTCAAAGCCATTTATAATTCCTTTTGTTATTGGCTTGAAAAAAGCAAACATTTTACGTCATACTAAAAGCTTTTTCGTCTGACACTCCTCAGAGCATAAACCGTCAGAATAAGGTTCCGAAAGAACACGATGGAAAATATATACCCAGTTGTGGATCGAAATAGGCCAATCAGAAAAACGCAAGCACAAGACCGGTATGGTTGACCAATCAGTGCCGCGGGCCTAAAGAAAAATTGCCAATGGAGTCCAAGAGAGAAAACGAACTCCTTCTGTCTACACAATGGCGGCTTTTTCGTTTTTATGTAGATCGACTCCAAAACTGCTAGATGGAAGGACGACCGGGCTCTGCCAATTATCCGACACATGTCGTTTTTATAGAGTTTTGCACAATCTGGGTTGTCTAAAAGATGTTGACCGATGGCATAATGACTTGTTTTAACAGTGTTTCTAGACCTACAAGATCGAGAAGGCTGTTCTCTTTGAGGGGCAGTTTTGTTTCTTATGTTGGAAGGAACATGCTGTTTTATCCTATCCCCCAATCTTTGGGTTGTGCGTCTAAATTCATAAATGACGGAACTTTTTTGGTTGGTAGGAACGCAATCCTTTTGAATGGATGGAAGGGCTCTCCTAGTGCTGTAAACAATCCGAGGATTGACAGCAAAGGAATATTTGGTTATGGCTTGCCTAATCTGACTTTCGAATTGCAAGGAAGTGTTACCAATCCATGGTAGTTTCAAATAAACTGGGCACTTTTGCGGACCAAACTTTTGAACAGCCGAAAAACTTGCGATCTTCTCCTTAGTATAAGATAAAATGACGTCTTCTGGATAGCCGTTGTCCAGGAAGATCGTTTTGAGTTTTTCCAGTTCGGCGTGCAGTTTAGATTTTGAGCAGATCATAAGTGCCCTATGTACTAATGTTTTGACAAGGTTGACTTTGCGTTGTTTTGGGCAAAATTAATTCCGGCGTATGTACTGTTCGGTAAAAGTAGGCTTGCGATATACACTGGTAAGAAATCCAGTGTTAGACTTTTGGACCAAAACATCTAAAAATGGCAATGGCTATTGAATATTTTTGAAGAACACAAATGTTTGGCCTCCCTAAAATACACAAGCCGAACGTCCCACTTAGACCTATCTTGTCTATGATTGGCTCAGCACAACACGAACTGGCTAAGTGGCTTTCTGAAGTTTTGGACCCTGTTCTTCAAAAATATTCAAAACATTGCATCAAGGATTCTTTTGAAAGTTAGTTAGATTCATGGTTAAGAGCGATAGGGTTAAGGTTCGGTATTCTGTATGTTTACGTTCTCGGCGATTAATTACTGTGACGAGATGCTTGTAAACGATCTTGTCGACATGAAGTATGGCTTTATAGAATACGCATTTGGATTTATGGAATCGCGCGTGACGATTTATTGATTGTGTGCATTATTATAGTATAATTTGAATGGAAAGTGCTTGTGAAAGACTGTGCCTGTTATTAAGAGAACGATCGACGTTGCGGGACAACCGTAGAGAAACATTGTGAAGTTTAAAATCTTTCACGGAAAGGTCACATGATCGGAAGATGGACGTTTGAAACATTATTTATTTGTCTCTTTGTCTCAATTCTCATCGCAGGACTAGTTTATATCGACGGTAACGATAGGGTGGATTCTTTTGGCGAAAACCCCTTTTGAAAAATAAAGCTAATATTTTCCTTTATTTTCTTCTTATCTTCTTCATTTTTATGTTAAAAATTTAATTGCAGAAATGGGCATCTCCATCATTTTCTGGGCACCTGAAGGGTATGTCACCAACAGGACCGTCGCTAGCGGGGAGGGGTGTGCGGGGGTGTGGCACCCCCCTAGAAAATTCTTGTCGGGAAAGTACTGTGCATCAATTGCATCAATTGCAAATGCATCAGGTTTTCACGCCAACAATTTTAATGAAAGAACTACAAGCTTTACAGCTATGAAATTTTAAAGTTTGTTACTTATCATAAGAAGCTTGCAATGAAGCGACCTCATAGTAATTGGTAGCTTGATTTACCAGGAATTTCCAATTTGAAGAAAGGTGATCAAAATCATTGGAATTTGCAGATGTTAATTCCATTTCCCATGACCCCCATGTTAACAACAATGTCTATACTGCATAATTGCATGTCTCTATATGTATAAGAAAATGTTAATCTCAAAGCCCTTTCGCAAGGTTTACAATATGAAATAAAACAACGAAAACTTTTATAAAGATACTGCTGCCTAAAACTGTCCTGCTCCATAAGTTTCTCCTTCCCTTTCTTTAATCTTATCATCTTTTGATTTTCTTTTCCTTCTCAATCCCTTTCGTTTTAATTTAGTAGTGTCAAGTTCTCTTTATTAAGATGAATAAACTCTGCTGTTATCAAGCCAATTGCAAAATTTGTCAGAAAAGTGCCCTGACTCTAACCCAGGATGCTGTAAAACTTGTAAAGTTGCTGCTTCACCATCATTTAAATGACATACTGCATCATAAACACCTAGTTCAAAGACATCTCTGCCAACATAAGTTGTTTTTGGAACCCTGTCCCAAGTAACTCATTTAGGTTTTGGGTCATGCCATGAAGGCATGGTCATTTTATATTCAGCAGCTTAGTTACAAATTTATAAAAATAAGATAATTATATAATAATTAACAGTCCATATACTAACTAACAATTTTAACAATATAAAGTTGTCTAGGTAGCTGAGAGGTACCGCAATGCTTTTTGAGCCCAGCCCCCTAAATATTGAATAATGTAATCTAATATATTAACGTATCTAATATATTGGAAAATATTAACGTTTTATTTTCAATGCCGAAAACACAAAAACGGCCAGAAAGAGAACGAGAAGCAATGAAAAATTTTGGTCTAGTGCAGGGCCGGCGAAACCAGGGGGCCTGGGGGCCGGGGGGCCATGCCCCCCGCACTTTTCTGCAAAACTGAAGAAATATTTTAGGCAAAAGTGAAAATAAATGTAGTTTATGATTCTGTAAGTAAATTTGCTTATAATTCTCTTAAATGTGTCCTTAGCTTTACCTTGGTTGCTATGTCTTTACCGTAGAAGACATGCATAAAATTGAAAATGGGAATTAGATCGAAGAAATCGGTCATTGTCTAAGTTTTACAACGAGTGACAGCTTGGCTTAGCAATCGAGAAATCTTGTCCTGAATAAGTTGATGTCAGCACAAATTGATGTAGCCTGCATGCAAACTTTAGTCTGCACGCAGGCTAAAATTGACGGAGATTCGTTTTTACCAATAGGAGCTTATTCAAGGGGGGAGGGGGCTTATTTGCAAACATGATTTTTTAGGCGGGGGCTTATTCGAGGGGGGGGGGCTTATTCGAGGATTACGATAATTATCATTGTAATAATTGAGTTTGTTGTTGTTATTTCTCGGCGTGCTCCGGTTATTTTCTACAAAAATGTATCGACTTTTCTCTAAGAGAAATTGACTGGAGTCCATCGAATAGTTTGCTTTCGTGGCCTTTTCTTTATTTACAAATATTATCCAATTGGACATTAGCAACGACGGTGTTCTGTTTTCACAACATTCGTCACCATAACAACAAACTAATGAAATCTTTCACGTAGCCATCGTCACTATAAACAAAGGCTTGAAGTAGCAAATCAAACGAACCACAACCTTGTATTCCAAAGAAACGACTATATCATACCGTCATGATATTCCAATTCTCGACAAGACATGATGGCGGGGGAAGATAGACAACGGGAGGAAAGTTGTGATGCATTTTTCTCTCTTTAACTAACCGAACTTGCAAGGTAGATTAAAGACGTCTAGATGACAATAGCTACGCAGATGAATAGGTAAGATTGATTTTACGTTTTATTCTATGTAACTTGGAGCTTATTACTATATAGCGAAGAAGCATCAAGCCCTGCACTCGAAGAAGCACAAAGGCCTTCCCCAGGCTTGTAAAGTTTGGCCTGTGTAGGAACGTTCTTTCGTATACTTTCCAAATATGTTATCGAATCGTTTCATGTGCAAAAGTTCATGAGTACTGACTGGAAATTCCTTTCATCGCATCAAATTGATTTTAGTATTGAGAAGAAGTAGATAGGTAGGCCCAACGGAATAAAGGGAGTTTGAAATGCCAATGTTCCCTTGCTAATCGATTGGCCAGACCTGCAAAATATATGCACCTATTTTTGTTTTTGGCGAATATTGACTATGCGAAAAAGTAAAACTGATTCGTGAACCAAATGGTAATATGTTTACTGACTGGCAGAAAACTTCACAAATACTCTCCACAAATAACTGGTGTTTGGGAATGGTAATAGCTGTTAGCTATAAAACAAGATGCAGCTGGTTATCTGTTTATACTTATCAGCCAGCTTTTTTAGCCTTTCATTTCATATGATGGGTACACATATCAGCAAGATATTTTCATAAATAAATGGTGACATCTCAATATTCAAAGGACAAATGTGATCTTGAAAAAACATCAGTTTCTAATTTAGTATCAATCAAAAACTTTGCCAAGTCTGTCAAGAACTCAATCAAGACTCAAGTCAAGTATTGTATTGCTAGCAGGAAGAAAATTTAGGATGCATGTAATTTTCATAGCTTTTGATCTGTAAAGATCCAAAATCTTATTTTCACTAGAAAACATATTCTTATAGGCTGGCCTTGAAACAAGCCTGATTCAAAGTGTCATCAAAAGATTAGTGGTTGCTATTAAGTCTTGCTAAGCAAATCTTACTCAATGTATAATTCATACATTGCAGTCATTTGAGTAGATGGTGTGAGTTAAGTGAAGACAATTGTATAACATTATTTTTCTTTGTGCTGTGGCAATAATCGTTTTGTATTTTCAGGGGCATAATAATTCATTCTTTGTGGCTGTTTTGAGGTGCACCAGGTCAAGGGCCTTTCTGGGCAAGGCCTGTTGTAGATCAACTAAACTTGCAACATTATTTTTTTTAGTTGAGTATTCTAACACTGCTATCATCATATTATTCTAACTGCAAACAGTGACAATTATTTTACATTGAAAATTTTTCAGTAATAAACTCAGCATATGACATTGCTTCTTTTTAAAAGAACCAGAAGAGGAAATAAGCTGCTCTTATCATCTTCATAGGGGTTATGACAGTAACACTGTTGCTGTTAGAAATGAAGGTATTCCAATTGTTTTGATTACAACACAAGAGGAAAGTGATGATGATGAATATAATGTTGAGTTATCTGAAGTTTTGCCACTGCCAGCATCCAAGTATCGATATACAAAATGGCATGAGATTGAAGATGTGAATGTCAGCTCAAGTGCTCTCAAAACGCCAAGAGTCAGAAGAGGTGTGAATTTCTGGATAACCTCAGTATTATTAACAGTTTTTTAAATGTATGTAGTATAAATTGCAAATACCTCAGCAGTCCTCTCTATGCTGGCCCTTGATAGCATTGATTTTTAAGACTTTTAAGATTTTTAAAAGGGCTGTCAAAATGAGGCCAGGTGTTTTAAAGGAGCCAAATGTTTTACATTTGCACCACAAGGCAGCTTGTTGTTCTTACTTTGATGAAGCCCTGTATGCTGGGGCGAGATTTTGGTACTATTATTTGATTGTATTTATTGTTGTATCTACATTTTGTTCTTCTCTTCTTTTTTTGTAGTAGCAGCAAATTTTTCAGTGTTTTTTGCAAACAGAATGGATTGTTTGATCTTGAGAAATGAATGCTTGTTGCATCGATTAAAAATTTTGGAAGATTCATTCTGGCTCCTCTGACTTGTGAATTTGTAGTATATATTGCTAGAATACTGCCTACAGATAAAGACCCTAAAGAAGTTTTGCCTTGCTTAATTATGATTCCATTTTTGCTTTAACTTGGATATATATTTTTCCCATTTTAGCACCTCTATCTTATAAAAAAGACACAATATATGCTATAGAAGAAGAATATGCAGATAACAGTGATGTTGATATAGAGTCTGGAAAAGTCTCTAAAAAGAAATTTAAAAAGTTGAGGTCCAAGAAACAGCAAGATTACAGAAACAAGTTAGAAGACTGGCCAAATTGCAAAGTAAGTTTTTTGTGATGTCTTTTAAATTTCTAAATTTACTTTACATGTTATTTGAAGATTGTTTTCTGCTTTTAAAGTGCATTTTGATATTCAGGTTTGTACTTTATTTCCTTTTTTCAGCATCTTTTTTTTTAAAAAGATTGGGTGGACTATTAATATCAATGTTATTTTTTTATTAGAAATCGAGCAGGCAAGTTATCATAATTGAAAATAGCTTTGAGAAATCACAAACATTTTACAGCATACTTAAAGTCATTTTCAATTTTTCTACCACCAGCACTTGTTGTATTATCATTGTTCTATTTTCTTTCAAACAGTTTGTAAATTTATCATACCAAGAACTGGGCCATGGATATCAGTTGAAAGAGTTTTATAAAGTCCTTCGTAAACTTCTGAGATGTCAGGAAATTGAGTTGATGGATAACTCTTTGGCAGACCTCCACACAATTTCATTTCCAAGGTCAGTTCTTATTTCTCTTCAGCATGGTCTTGCCTTGGGAAGCAGCTATGCCCTGATAATTTATTTCTTGAAAATATAGTAAAAACTTGTGCTCTGTGGCTCTGTGATATTAAACTTAATTTATGCTTTTACATGATAAAAGGAAAACTTAACACTTTTTTATTAATCTCTCATAGCTGCACAAGACTGTATCTCCAACGAAATTTTTTATCTTCATTCAAGGTTAGTAGGGTATTTTTTAATAATGCATGATTTTTTCAGGCTCTCCTTGGAGAAGAAACAAGAATTACTGTAGATAAATTTTTTTGGATATTTCAGGTGTTCTCTAGTGTTTGAGACCATCATTACTCTATCCTATATCCTATCAAGATTGTTACTTGTTGTAACAAGTGGTTTAACACCAAAAATATTAAACACTTGCAAAGGTGTGCTTACCTATCAATTGGAAATTATTTTTTGGTGTTAAACCATACACTTCCTTCTTTCAAAAAGGTGTTTAATCTTGTCAGATAAAATTTAATGGCAGTGTCTGCTTAATAGATAGAGTTTTGACTGTGAAGATTTATCCTTTTGTCCAATTATTCCTGTCAGCTTGCTTCATTTTTTAAATTTTTTTTGTTATTGCAGAAATTGCCCATTATTCCAAATGTTGAACATTTATCACTGCAACAAAATAATATATCATCATTCAATGGACTTGAAATATTTAAAAGATCAAGATTAAAGTCGTTAATTCTTGAAGGCAACCCATTATCTTTGGAAAAGTACTACAGGCAAAGGTTTGTTCTTTGAATTACAACCTGGCATTGTTGCAATATTTTCAAAATGTAATAACTTTGTGTATAACAGTAAAGTTTCTGTGTTAAGTTTAACATTTTTTAAAAAAAAATAATCAAAAAATTATTTTGTATATATTGAGAACAGAACAGTTGCTCAGACACCACAGAGCAGGGGGGGGGGCTGGGGGTGTATCATAACACATTTGCAGACCATCCTAGACTGTCAGAGTGGCTTGTTGCACATTTATCAACTATTTGTGGGTATATTGTTTTTTTGGTCAACAATCAAGGGGGGAGGTATTGTTACACATTGGTCAACCATCAAAGGGTCTATCATTACCATTTGTCAACCATTCAGGAGTGTCTTGTTATACACTTGTCAACCATTCACTGGTATATTGTTTTTCACTTGTTGTTTCTAAAAGATTGAACATCTCAAGAACAGGCTGAACACCCTTGGGGGAACACCCTAAGAACGAGCCATAAAGTCCCCATTAAGCACTTGAATACACTTTAAAACATACCAAAATCAGCATATCATTCAAAAAGTAATTTGGTCAATCAATCAAAATTAATTTTGGGGCAGAAAAGGCCCTGATAAGTCTAATGCTGTTCAGCACCAACATTGATGTTTTTAAAATGAACTGATGTTTAGCACACCAAAGGTGTGAACAGGGGTTTATACATGCAGAGCCAATTTGAGTTTGACTTTCCATGCTTCTTTTGTGCATTCAAGCAATTCCCCGTTGTTTTGAAAATCTTTCACATCCAGTGACAATGAATGATGTACCAATGAATGACTTGACTACCTTGTCCTCCAAACAATTGCTCTTCCCATCCACTAATTTGCTCATGTGGTCACAACAGAGAATAGAAATGAACTATTCTGTGCTCATTGTATACTAATATAGCTAGTGTACACACAGATGCTATTTCTGCTATTTCCTTTATGATAATGGAAAGTTTCTCTTTTGCGTCTGTACCATTGTTCGCTTGATAAAATGAAGATGTCTGTGGCCTCAGTTGACTGTATTAACCCCCATTAACACTTTTCGGGTGCAAGACATTAGTTAGTTCTAACAACACCAACAGCATTAGACTTATCAGGTCCTGTTCCACCCCAAAATTAATTTTGATTGATTCACCAAATTATTTTTCAAATGATATACCAATTTCGATATGTCTTAAAGGGTGTTTAGCCACTTAATGGCTTGTTCTTAGGGTGTTCTTGGGGTGTTCATCCTGTTCTTGGAGTGTTCAGTCTTTTAGAAACGACAGTTTTCCACTTGTCAACCATCAAGCAGAGAGGGATTGTTACTTATTTGTTGACCATCAAGGGGGATTTTTTGTTACCCATTTGTTGTTCACCTAGGGATGTATTGTTACTCATTTGTCAATAGTTGAAGAGTATATGGTTGGGGGTTTGCCAACCATAGCTTCATCTGTCTGTATGGCATCAATCCCTCACCAACAAGCCAGAGAAGGCATTCTCCTTTGATTCTATTTTTTATATAATTAAATCATCCTAATTCTAATGATATGCATTTCAATTTCAGGGTTTTCAAAATTTTACCAGATTTGAAGTTATTGGATGGATTACCAAAGACACCCTTGGATGAACAAATGACAAAAGACACTGAACCTGAAGTAGGCTCTTGTATCATTTCATAGTTTTAATTTGATAATTTGTAGATAGATGATTTTTTGAATATATGTAGTCTTCTTTTTGATATGTAATATTTATAGAAAAATATTTGTATTAATGGTAAGCATTTGCAAGTAATAATTTCTTATGTAAACTATGTAAGAAACTCAAAATTCAAATACAGCCATTTTGCCTCAAGATCATGTTATTTAAATTGTCTTGAGTATATGGTATATTTTCTAGAATCCATTTCCAGTCTAAAGTCAAATTTGCAAATGTTTCCAGTGTAATATTCTTTCAGATGTATATTGTTTTTTATTAAAGATAACCCTTTAGGGCCACAGATAATATATAAAGCCTTGTCAACAGTGGTGTAAATAGTGGGTTATCAAAGGAGACAAAAAACCCTGTGAAGCTAAACTGTTATTTTTTCGGAAAATTTCTGATCTTGTTGGAAACATAACATGGTTGTCTATACTTTATCTAAGTGTTACATCTTAAGGGGAAACATATTAAAGCTAAATATAATAATTTCTTCCATTGTTCTGAATCAGATGGGTAAAATTCATTTTTGATAGGAGACAGCAAGAAAATCTTCAAGTAGTATGATTTTATGACACTTGACTTGGTTAGATTTTGTCAGAAAATCTAAATTTCTCACCCCTCCTATAATTCTCCTATTCTAGCTTCCATTAAACTCAAGACAAAGTCTGTTTTTTCGACAATTAAATTTTTCGATATTGTAGTGTGAACATAAACCTGTGTCGAACTTTGGTTGTTGGTATGACATGTTTCCACATGCAGACATTTAAACTGTGCTTCTAGCGAAAGACTTCTGAATTCTCCAAAAGTTTTGTCATCTCTTCAACAACATTCCTCTTTATATTTCTGTCATCCAACCTAGCTTGAATTTTCTTGCCTTCTAAAGTTGAAAGACTTTTTCACCACACAAAGTCTAGCCATGTTCACAAGCTTTCTTGAAGAAAATTAATCTTAAATTATAGTGAAGTGAGGGGACTTGGCTCTTCTTCAGCCTACACAAATAAAGCAGAGTAGTCTTGGATAATCTGCAATAGCACCACCAATGTACATTTGTGTCTACTCTGCAAAAAGGCTATACCCGTATATCCACAGTGTGAAAATCTAACTGGGGTACGCACAAATTTAGGGCATACAGAGGCTAGTTATTATAGTTTGGACAGGGCTGAAGGTATTTCCTTTTTGGTACTAATAAGCAAACTGATAATGAGTCTTTTGTGATTTTTAAGTAATTGATTGATTTAATTGATGTGCACTTCAAGGGATGCCTTCCTATACCATGCTGTAGAAGTTTAGTTTTTTGTAAATTATAAAAGTTTATGTCATGTAAAGTAGTATGTAACTCATAATAGAGGTAAATTGACCAATAAGTGCAAGACATTTTTTGCAAAATCCATTCATCGTTTTCTTTTATCGATGGTGCCACTCTCCCATCATGTTCACTCAGTCAGTCGATTTTAACACAATTGGGTCCAAAAAATAAGGTTTGTGGAAACCAAAATTGAATTTTGCTGATCTAAACATTAAAAGCTCTTGCTCAACCGGCATGCTTTGCGGTAGCTGTTTTTTACGTTGGGAGAATGGACTATATTTGTTAATTTCATGCAGTATGATATAAGGCCGGTTTTGAAAATTTTGTTGCAAAGCATGCTGGTCGCACAAGAGCCTTTAACAGTATCAGAAATAAGTTCTGTGAATAGAAAGGTTTATTTACGTAAAGGTTTATAATACTGACGCGCAGATAAAGAAAACAGTTTCCGAGCACGCTCTTTTCAGTACTGGAGACTGGAAAATCGGATTGGGAGGAAATAAAGATATTTGTGCCGTTCTTATGGATTAATCAAAAGCCTTTGATTGTTTACCAAAAAACCTTATTTAGCAAAGCTAAATACCTATGAGGCGAAAAGAATTGCAAACAGTTAAAGTGCATTATAGCTCCTGGGGTAACTTTGACAAGGAGTACCAAATGGATCAATAGTTGGACCACTTTTCTTAAATATTTTTCTAACCGATACTTTTTAAAAGCCTCAGTGAATGGTCATTATTTCATGTTTTTGATGACTACACAATATCTGTCATTGCAACAAATACTGATGAACTATTGCAACTTAAAGCGGACAACACTAATAATTGCTTTGCTTGGTTTAAGCATAGTTGATATAGTTGATATCAACTATGGTTGGTTTAAGTCAAATGAAATGATTGCAAATCCCTTTAAATTTAAACTGTTACCATCGACACCACAGATAAATGCATAGGTGAAATAAAAATGGACAAAGATTTCCATTTAGAATAGAGAAAAATGATACTTTGCTTGGTGTCCAGATCGATGATAATTTAGATTTAATGCTCATGTCAATCAGATCTATAGAAAAACTGCTAAACAGTTAAATTCTCTCACAAGATTAGCAGGATATATGGGCGTTATAGGATTTATAAGAGAAAACAATTATGAATTCATTCATGCTGCCTTATTCTATTATTGTCCAATGATATGAATGTTATTTGGTAAGGGAAGTCAGGACAAACTAGATAATATTAACGAGAGGACATTACGACAAGCCTACTCAGACTATTAATTTACTTGCTAACTCGAATAAAAGATACCATACATAGCTAGTCAGGTAGAATTTTGGCACTTCAAGTTTATAAAACACTACACGAATAGTCTTAAAAAATCCTATTTAACCATGTTGCACCTAAAGTAGCAGGTCACAACCTTCGAGTCAAAAACCTCCGTTACATTCCAAAAGCTAGAACTACGAGCAAAGGTATCAAATCGTTCAGTTTTCACAAGCCTAACTTCTGGAACTCACTCCCAGAATGAATAAAGTAAGCACAAAATACTTCGCAGTTCAAAAATTTGATAAAAATTTATTTCTCAAAAGGCAAGCGGTACTGATTGGTCAACCTCAACAGTCATGTGCTCGTGTTTCTGATTGGCCTATTTCGATCCACAACTGGAATATATATTTCCTAGCGTAGATTTTTTGATCTATATTCTGACGTTTTAAACTTTGAAGAGTGTCAGACGAAAAGCTTTAGTTTACTAAATGTTTGCTTTTTTCAAAGCCATTTTCAAAATTTGTACCACCAAAAGATTGTTAAAACTTATTTCCTTAAAAACAAGTGCCCATGTTGCTTTTGCAGTAAGTAATCTCTCTTATGCTATCCTTGAAAATATAAAGTAGACATCGAATATTTTATGCAATATGATAGACAGGGAATTTTTCCTAACAAACTGGCGGAGAGGGTAACCGGAGATTTTTCACTCGTAAACATTTCCTTGGGTTAACACCTTAAAATTTTGAAGGGTATCCAAAAAATTTCTCCCCGAATGTCACGTGATCGATGGCGTAAATAGTAACGGTCAGAAAAAGAATGAATATCGTCGAATCTGAAAACAAACAACATCAATCGAAAAAATATGAAACTGATCAAAAAATGCTTAAAACCTTTACTCTGAAAACAACGAGTTAAAAACTATCATGTGTCAAAGTGTCGATGACGTCGTCATATGCGCAAGTCACAAGTACGCGATATTGGTAAATTATTGATATTATTAAGAAAATATCTATGTTGACAAGATGTGAGACCCAAGCTGTAATGGTGTTACAGTAGATATATGAAGGGTTAAGTCATAAAGTAGCCCCAAATCTAAGTTAATCGGTTGCTTGACTTAAATATAGTTTTGCACGTTTATATTTTCCAAAGTTTTCAAGCTTGAATTTTTCAACATTTGCAGATGTAAATGAGCAACGCCAAAATTTTCATATTACAGTCGAGTCCCACTATCTCGAACTCGCACGGGAAATGAAAATTGTTCGACATAGCGGGACTTCAAGATATCCGGACTCGAGAACTTTTCGATCAGAAAAGGGGTCATCTGTGTTTAAAAGTAGAATATGAACCAAAGAAAAGCACTCATTTATCTCGAAAGCTTTGTTAAACATCAAACTGAACTAAAATAGTCTATTAATGAAATTTGCTTTATGTTTTGGAGTGCTTCCTCCTGTCAAAATGTCAAACGACAATGGTTATGTTTCTATTGGTCGTGTCAAAGTAGCAGTAGCAGAAGAAATATCCATTAGAAACACAACTGAATTCGAAGTGAATTTTTTTTATCCAAGGGTACCACGTTTATCATTCTATTTGGCAGCCAAAGATCGGACAGGAATTGAAAGTCGTGATGGATTTTAACAACATAGCCGAAAAATACGCAGTATGTGTACAGAAAAACGAAACTATTGTAGGTCATTGACCAAAAGAAAAGACAGGCAAATTTGCAAAGACAATCGCAGATGCATTTAATTCCTGTGTGGCTGTGGAGAATGGTAACCATGTAAACTTTTGAGATGACAAAGGAGTGCAAGTTTCTTGCAAGTTAATCATTGTCGGACGACCTAAGTTCGTTTCCATTTGAAAAAATAAATTATCAAGGCTATGATAATTAATAGCTGGAAATTTTGGTCCTTTTTAGTTCGAGGTAACCGGGTTTTCTCTTTCAAGGGTAAACAAATTCGTTCGAAATAGCGAAAGCTCGAGATAATGAGTTTTATTTTTAAGCCAAGCCCTATAGGAAAACGAGGAGAAATGGGAAACTGTTCGAGATAGAGATTTTTCGAGATAACCGAGTTCGAGATAGCGGGATTCAACTGTATTTGGAAGAGTCTTGCTATTGTAGAAAGGCATCTTAGTTTTGGCAGGTGGTTTCCACAAAATGAGAATTATGTAGAAGGTTGAGTAAGGTTGTGTACAATGAAAAACAGCTTGGCTTAGGATAACTAGTTGAAGGCAAAAATTGACGGGGTTTCGTTTTTTCTATTGCCTAATTTTGGTTCACAAGATCTATTTGTTAACGACAAATTTCTCAGCAACATTAGAAAAAGTAGGAAATCAGCTGTTGAAGAAAAGAAACTGATGGAAAGGAAATTTTTTAGGATTTGAGCAATAAAGAATTGGCTATCAAGAAAACTACAAAGTTTGAGTCCTACTAAGAAAGATAAAATCTGGATGCAATTATAAATTCTAGTACAACTCGTTTTAACCAGCGCAGGTTGAAAGTTTTCCAATACAGCGACCTTTTGTTCAAGACATCTCATTTCTGAAAAATTTAAGATCAGACTTCACAAAAAAAAACCAGGATCAGATTTTACAAAATAAAACCCAAACTGTGCAGAATTGCTTTTTCTAGTTGATAGTTCTATGTTGAATGTTAAAGGTCATATGAAGCGAAAAACGATTTTGACATATTTTGTAGAACTTTTTTCGCTTGTTAGGATGCTGATTTCCGTTTCTTTTTCTGCCATGAACTTAATGCCCGAAAGCCTCAAAAACGAACCCTCAAAGTGTTCGATCGACGCGGCGCGTTCAGATCGACGCTGTGACGTTATGATTTGACACATCCCTTTGAAAGTCATCGGAACTATAGTAAGGGATGTTGGCAAAAAATGGTGCGAAATAAGATAAAAGCATGAAACTTGGTGAAGGTACATAGTTTGATACGCTGAAAAAGATAGGATACAGGACATAACTGGCAAATGCCCCATTTGGCTATTTTTAGACGGGTACTTGATTCAAAGAATTTGAAGGGTTTTTCCCATAAATCAGTACAAGGGTGGTGCTAGAACCCAAACAACAATGTCCCGACAGTTTTAAAAAATTCAAGTGCCGACGACTTTAGAAATGGTTGCCGACATATTTCATGAACTCCTCTTCACAGTTTCTTTAAATCAGGAATTATCTTGTTGAAAGTGAAAATGGCTACGCATTTAATAGTTATCACAAGCCCTGCGTCAAGACACCAGAAGAGACTTTCGTGCGAGCGAAACGAGCAGAAAAATTTTGCGACCGCGTCCTTTAGTTTAGCTTAAAATACATTCCAGAAAATTCCTTGGAACTGTCGGCCTTGAACTTCAATTTTATTGTTCTTATAAAAGAAGTAAACTCTCATTCGACAGTTTCAAAGTGCCGACAGTTCTTTTTCTTTTCTTTTATTGGGCTGCGGACGGGGTGTCGTTTGGAACTTTTGGGGGGGGGGGCATATGCCCCCCATGACACCCCATAGTGCCATCCCTGACTGAATCAGTATAAAAACATGATTAAGGCATGGAACTTTGCAAATATGCGTAGTTTCATTCATTCATTATTTACGAATGGCCCAATTATCTTCATGTCTGTCTCCTTGTTTTCATCTATCACATGATGTTCATTTTATGTCTCATTCACTTTCAGGCCGTACTCTCCAAGTACAGAGGGAGCGTTGGTTTTGATTGCATTGATGGTGCCCGCAATTTTGATATGAAGTTTGTGTCGCCGCCGTAATCCATCTCAAGAACTCCGTTGTAGCCGGGGATTGAGGTTCGCAGTTCCCTCAGTGCGGTTTCGAGATACATACACGGTAGAGAGAGTAGATGATAGCGTGTCTCCTTGCAGTGTTCCGATATTTGTGTCGAACCACTGCGCGCTCTCTGCCTTGGCAGGTTTCACCGCCAGTCTTGTGTTGGTCAGATGTTTCGCAATCATTCTTTCCTCGTCCTCGTCCACAATTTCATGCATGATTTCATTTTTCATCGAGGTGTTGGCAAATGGAGCTTATTTACTCTTATTTACTGCAAATGGAGCTTATGAGTGATTTTTCCTATAAGCTGTTTGGCTCGGTGATAGGTAGCCTTCTATTTTGTCCTTGATCCGGGCGAGCACGATATTCGCGAAAACCTTCCGGGTTGTGTCCAGCTGGAGCACGGACCGGAAGTTCCCTGCGGTGTTTGTCTTCCCTGGCTTTCGTATCAGCACCAGGAGGCCCTCTCTGATCTCAAAACTTGTGCCCTTTTTGAAATGCTCGTTTAAGATTTTCGCCATATAGCCGGCAATTTTGTGGCGCAGTGTTTTGAGTTTTTCGGCGGGTATGTAATCTGGGCCACTTGCTTTCCGGTTCATTAGCTTCATGATGACCGCTTCCAACTTTGTAGAAAAAATCTTGGAAGTGCCTTCGCAGCTGCTTTTCCATGACCTTCTGATCGCCTGTCTCCTCTCCTGTGCTCAGTTTTATAGCATCGCATGATTTTTCCTTCCTCTTTTGCATTTTGATTGCATTTTAAAACACATATCTTTTTCTTCAAGGACTTTATTTTTTTGGTCAATTCACCGTTCGCTCTTTCTCTGGTCAGATCTCTGAATCTTCTGTTCATTTCGTTTCCGCTTGTTCTCATTTCAGACCTCTTCTCCTCATTGACATCATGTTCTTTCATCCTTCTGTGTGGCTCCTTTTTCTTCAAAGCCAGTTCTTCAATTTCAAGACTTAATTCTACGTGTTAGATACGCCCACAAGGGCTCAAAGAAAATACGAGAGATATATTTATCTAATAACTGAAGAGGACTGTATATATATTCAAAAACAACGAGAATCTTATAATCTAACTAAACTAACAAACAAAATAAGCAACGAATAATTAATGTAAGCGTCCAAGAATGTAAGAGAATCTTTATTCCGAATTTCTTTGAATATCAAGATTCCATGAATAAAGGGAAAGATTTCACCTGGTTTTGTGTCCTTGTACGGGAAACCTTTATCTTGAGAGTTCCTCGAGAGTTTCTTCGGTTTCAAGAGCGATTTCTTAGAGTTTCTTCGAAAAGAGCGATTGTTCTTAGAGTTTCTTCGAAAGGAGCGATGGTTCTTCGAGAGTCGATTTCGAACGAGAGTTCATTCCTTTTTCTTACTAGGTGTTGACACCTACTTCCACCTTCCACAACAAAACAAAAAGCCCAGATAAAAACAAACGACACTTCAAAAAATAAACAAAAGAAACAAAACGAGGTTGGGGGACATTTCCGCACAGCAGGGCTTGGAAAGGCTTTCTCTTAGGCAAGCATAGCATGCTTTTTTTCATTGCCTTCCAGATGTTAGTCAGATCCCTTCCCTGCAATTTCCCCATAAAGCTTTTCTTGAGCCACTCGGCCACAATAGGATCATCGAGGGCCTTCAGGTCAGGCCTCATCCCCCGCGGATACCACTTTCTCTTCCTACCCTTCATCGGTTCCTTTCCCAGGCTGCAGATAACCAGTATGTGATCTGTCGCCACATTTGTGCTATTGCGACTTTGGCTGTTCATTATGATGTTCTTGTACTTTGTCGGCACCTATATATAGTCAATCTGGTTGTTTATCCTTTTTGGTCCCACCTGCCCACACCAGGTGGCCCTCATCCCGAAATTCTTTTTGAACGAGGTGTTAGCAATAGCCAGCTTCTTTGTCTCTTGCAAAGCTCAGCAGATGGGCCCTACTCGCTTTTGGTTAACGGGTAAGCTACCATTGGCAGCTCGTGCCGTCGTCAATCGGCAGCAGCGGAAATACGTAGTTTGATACACTAAAAAAAGATAGGATGCAGTCCCCAACTGACCAATACCCCTTGTACTATTTTAAGATAGGTATACCGATTCCAGGTTGTCAAATGGTTTTCGATAAACCAGTTGCAGATGTCTTCAGTTTAGAGTTCGGGACAAAAGGCCTCGACCATTGCAAAGCAGGAAAATAAGATTGTTTTAGAAAACTGTATACCCAGTGTGCAGCAAAATGTTGGTGTTAGGATAATCAAATTGAAGTTATGACAAAATGTCACTTTATTTGGTCTGCTGATTTGCAAGTTACGAATGTGGACATCATAATAACGGGAGAAGAATCAGTTTAAAACTTTGTTAAAGACGTTTGCCATACTTTGAAAGTTTAAATGGTACAAATCTCTTAATACGTTACAAAAGTATTACGATTATACTACAGGGTGAAGGACGAAGTATGGGGGGAAAGCGCCCTCATTTTTACCGACGCTCCTGGCGGGCAATGCCAATTAAGGTAGGCTTGTCGCCTGAGCGAAGAGAAGGAGCTTGTTATTTTTAGGCGAAAACTTTTAGAAAATATTTTGAAGAATTAAACTAACAGTATCGAGGAAACTTCAATAATTTAATATCTTGCAATTGATACAGAATATGATACAGATTTATTATCTTGCACCTGATCAAGAATTTTTGAAATGTAAGTAATTTTTTCTAGAGTCTTTATATTTTTCTTTCTCTGGCGATTAGAAACGCACGTTCACAAGCTGCGTCCCAGCAGCGACGCATTTACTCATGGGCCCGGGCCCAGAGGCCCCGAGCAAAATGTTGAAATGCCTTTGAAGTGCTCTTGATTTCAATCTTGTGTTTGAATTGAGCTAGGGGGCCTTGTAAAGTAATGAATTCCATTTTAAGAATATAATAAAGGGCGTGGTCGCGAGAATGTTCAGCTCGCTTCGCTCGCAGGGGGTCTCATATTTTGTTTTTAGCCCAGGGCTTTTAAAACTTCGGTAGCCCTGGCTGGAGCTTTCCCCAATGCAATGACTGTGCTCAGTTTGACATTGCCATACGGATGTTCCTCCGGTGAAAAATTGTTCACCATGCTGAACAGGGTAAAGAAAAGGAGTGAACTAAGATCCACAATGTCACAGTAGTGCGTTGTTGTTTAATGGCACAGATTTTGATATCATGGGAGTTTTGAACCCCAATGAACCAAGCAGCAAGGGCAGTTTTATTGGGAATGTACTGAAATGCAAAATGGATACAAATTTATTCGCATCTTATAGTTTTTATCTATCAAACTATTTAGTGAATATTAGCCTTGTTGGTTTTGATTATGTTTAGCCAAGTACTATGGACGTGACACAATTTTTTGGAATATTTTAAAGGGCCCCAATCAAATCTGGGCCCAGGGCCCCAACAGATGTAAATGCGGCCCTGCGTGCCAGTTTTGGACAAGCTGCATCCTGGAATAAACATGCTGGAATGATAAATACCGAGCATAATTTCTATGATCGAAAGCAAAAAAGTGAGCATGTCCCGCTCTCCCTGCAAATATCATTCCAGGTCACCTTCCCTAACCGCTGACACTAATGATAACAATGGGGAGACATCTTGCAGATATGTAATGGTCATCTTTGACTTTGTCCTTCACAAGAGCTGAAAATGTCCTCAAACAGCTTGTTCAAACTTCTTCTAAGGTTTAGAATAGAATTGAAAGTGTCTGTGGTTGGGTCGCAATTCTTGAAGCTCACATATCAGCAAAGCATCCATCGGCAAGCAAGGGCTTCCTTGATAACGCCTTCCTCTGCCTGCGTTGGCAGCAAGACTATTCTATAACTTGGTGCTAAATGCAATATATATAGCACAAGATAGCGTAATTTTCAAAAATAAAAAAATCTTATCTATATCATTTTTAGAAATTTATATATATGACGTCATCATAGAACGTTAATTAATGAGCTATGTAAAGCAATTTTGGTATACCTACTCAATGGACGTGTTTCTCTATCAGAGAGTGATAGAATATCTTAAGAAAGGACAACTAACAGTACAAGAATGAGAATTCTGCGAAACAGTGGTGGTAAAAGGCCTATTTTGGTTTGATGACGTCATCGGTCAATTTGCTGATATCAGCGAAATAGAATTTGCTATGCATCAAATGAAAGCTCCTTTTTAGAGCTATCCGAATATGCCATTATTTTTGTTATAAAACTTTTATTACAAGATATATTAGCTTTCTTGTTGAATTATTATTTGATATATGACGTCACGAATCACATGCAATCTAAAAATAATTCGCGATGGCCCATCTCGGAAAATCAATCTTTAGCCACTGAAATGTAGAAATCCGAAGAAAAAATTGAGATTAGGCAATTTGTTGGTTTTTCGCAGCTATTTCCCTGTCTAAAAGTCCCTCCTCGGCTTGTAATGCTTTCCTTGTGCGTTGCGCCTCTTGACTCTGGACTCTGGACTTTCTGGACTATCAGTGGTAGCATGTAATTGAGACACAGCAGCCGATTCGAGGCACTGAGCTCAAAACATTGAGTGAGAGGTGATTCATTGATAAGATGGCGGGCATACTAGGACATGCGGAAAAGATGGTTACCGAATTTCACAATTTTGTCAGTGATCCTGTAAATAACCCATTTCTTTTGTCTGTTGCTGTTGTACTTCTCTCAAGCTGTAAGTTTTTTATTTGAAATGCTCGGTTTTTAGCTAATAAAAATACGTCACTGAGGATATGGCTCGCGAAAACAGAGTTATTTTCATATCATATGTCACATCATCTTTTCTTGATACATGACCATAAACATAAGTGTCTCTGTCTAACGACATCCAGCGGATCTGGGATGTGTGAGTTGGATCGCAGGTCAGTCCATCAGACCATAGCATTTTCAGACCATCAGACCAGAGCATTATCAGTACGAGATATAGACCAATTCAACATACATTTATACAAAATTTTTAAGCCCTGATTTGGATTAAGAGCAAGAATTTTAGTCTACGTGGAAGTTTTCATTATTCAATGACTCCCAATATGGATTTTCTGACGACATGAAGGCAAAACTACCATTATCACCTATCATGTCACTAAGATAACAAAAGGTTGCACCACTTCCACCTCGTTATCACCAACAGCTACTTTCTCGATTGGCTGAACAAGCTTAGATCTATGGAGACAGCTCTTGAATTTAAAGATATCATTCTCCTTAAGTTTTCCTTTGACCCCAGAGCAGCATTTATTCACCCAATGGTCACAACTGCTACAGTAGGTGAAGTTTTCACAAACTCATTTGTTGCATGCACCTCATGGCCATTTTCTGGTTTTTGTTCTGACATTTGAACCATAGGAGCTATGGCAAACCTTGGTCCTGCCCATATTCACCCTTAGTCCTGCCCATATTCACCCTTAGTCCTGCCCATATTCACCCTTAGTCCTGCCTATATTCACCCTCAGTCCTTTAGCTTCAAGTTCTTACTTCCAGTTTAACAACACAACTTTAAGTTCATCCAACCAGTCTGCATTAATAACCAAGTTGTCAGCTTAAAGCAATTCCCAGGGACAGCCAACTCTTAATTTAGGGGGGGGGGAGTGCCTCCATAACAAAATGAAAACCAGGAGGCTCAATACTGACCTTTGATTTACTATATATACTTGCCCTTTACTCTTACAATAGAGCTTGGCGAATCATACATTGCCTGTGTATAGTTCTCACAAGCCAATCAGCTACCGCATTGCCCACCACAGCATTTTGCTTGGTATTCGGTTAGAAGATTATTCCAGATCCATAAAAGCGAAGTAAGATTTGTTTTGTTTGCCAAGATATTTTTCAAATTATTGGCCCAGGATAAAGATAGTGTTGGTAGTGCCCCTAGGCTTTGCTTGAAGCTGTACTGCATTTCGTCAATCTTAATTTAGGATTGTATTATTACTCAAGCGCATGTTCACAAATTTTCATGGTTTGATCAGGAAGATTAAGAAGTTTCCTCATTCCATCTTATCACCTTTACCTTTATGCAGGTTGATAATACTTGAATATCATGAAATTCATGATAAGACTCTTAATTGCATAATACATAGTATTTTTTAATGTTTTCATATACATATAATAATTTAAAATTTTAATAGAAGGTATAATGTGCTTTCTATTGACCGTCTGGCAGAATGATAACTTTTGCCTAATCTCTCAAAGGCTTTTTCTTACTATCTCAAAAACTTGTAAACCTACTAGAAAAAAGTTTTCAAAAATGATAACTTGGATATTGGGTCATTCCACGTGAAATCATCAGATATTTTTAAGATTTGTAACCCATGGTCTTAGAATTTCTTGATTTTTTTGTCACATAAAGATAGTTTGGAGAAAATACCACATACAAAATTTCAGTCTTCTATCTCTCATGGTTTCCGTTTTATTGCTGTTTCAAAAGTGACCCATTTTTGCCAAATATGCCACACCCAGTTTATTAAGCGATGGGCGGGGCTTTCTATCAGTAGCTGTAATTTCTCTATAGTTGTGTATATTTGCTTAGAAATAATATCAACTATGGATTTGATACTGTAGATTTCAAATATTCCATCAAAACTTATCAATTCCCTAAGGCAAAGCAGATAATCAAGTGTTAGAGTGGATCACTTGATTTGAAAATGTTCCTAACCGGTGTATATAAATATTGAAAAAAAGTAATGTAGCTGGAATCATAGCATAAAAAGCTTGCTATATTCTGAAAGTGTATTCCTCGGACTATCAGAAAATGTTAGAGGTGACAATTGCAATTCAAGCATTGTGAGTTAATTGCACCTTACAAAATGGGTATAATATCGCAAAAATTTTAGACAAAAACAAAGGTTTTTTAATGGTTATGCCCCATAAAATACAAAGAGCTGCTAAAAACATTGAATCAAACATTGCTTCATTTTTCAACAACATCACATACTTAGTTAAAAATGGTTCTTTAGCCAAGGAAAAGTTTAGATATTGTTTTGTAGTCACTGTAGCTGATGTTGTAAGTTCGACCTGTGACAGTTTTGGGTGAATCAATTTTGCAAAGCATGTGCAAACTTGATACCCAGCATATGTCTGGTCTGCTTGGCCATGTAAAGCTCTGAGTGGGTCCAGGTGGGTGCATGAAGTTTATTTGAAAGTCCCCTTCATCTTCATTTATTTCAAGAATCATGCCAACCCACCACTTATGGTCATATATGCAAGCAACATAGTCATTCCTTCGAGCTCCAACACCATTCTCTGGGGTATTAGAAGCAAAAGAAAAGGTTCCTGCAAAATCTCTATCATCAGAAGTATATTTTAAAGCAATTTTTTTATCTGAAAGTGGAACAAACTGATGGAAAATTCTGGTTCCAGGAATGGTGCTCCCATGGGCAAATCGTTTAATCTGCTGCTCTCTAACTTTCACCATAGAATCCTTCGATATGAAAAAAAACTCAATATCTTTTATATTTTCTTTGCAAAATTTGAGCATAGCAGAAACTGTCAAAATCTGATTGCTGTGAGTCCTTTGCAGACTTGCTCTTGCTGTTAGCCTTTTAACAGTCCCCCCAATGCCATCACATACTGACTTCCCATGCTGGAAGCAAAAACAGTTCTCAGGGGTGTCATTTCCTAACTCATTTCTGCTTAGTTGGATGCTTGGCCAGTCCTTCCTGTCAACAGGAAGTACTGGCATGAGGTTTCATAAGCTCACTTCCTTCTCAGCATTTTTCACTTATGGAGCATATAACAATATTGAATGTCTCCAGGTATTTTAGTTTCTTTGAGAATATGGCTGGGCTAGAGGTGTGTGATTTTGGTCGATTTCTTGAAGATGAATGTCACAAACTCTCTTATTGTCGTTCTGTTGGAAAAAGGATACTCATGCCATCAGATGAAATTGATGCTGTGTTACTTTGGAGAGCTAGAATGGTTGACTATATGTCTCCTGAGGCTAGTGTAACAATTTGTTACCATCATGAGGCAAAATTTGGTGCAGTTTTTGAAAGAAAGTTTACAAAATGCTGTGATGTTTGTAACTTGCATAAGAAAGCTGTTAAAGGTGGACACAAGGTTTCATTGGATCTAGCAAAAAAGCTTGGCGAGAAAGGCATAGAATGCCTTCCTGGTTGGCAGCTATGCCGGTCTTGCTTTGAAAGACTGCAAAATTCACCAAGTGATGATTGTTTTGAAAAACAGGATGTAGAGGAAGATGAAGCATTTACTGTTGAAAATAATGTTATGCAATCTGAGTTTAGAGAAAACTTGAATCAAACCCTTGCAGCAATCGGAGATTCACCAATTAAAACCCACAGCATGCCAAAGCACAGAAAAATTTCATATGTGGCCAAAAAATCTGAATCTGTCTCTTCTCGGATGCAAGACTCAATTGCTGCTGCTGTAGGACTGGAACAGTCAGGATTGCTTTCCACAAAAAACAATGAGATGTCACCAGATACAATTGTGAAACAAAAAGCTTCTGATTTTGACCAGCTGATGAACAGCTTAAAAGAAAGAATTTTTGGGGCTACAAATGCAACCAAGCTACAAACTCTAACTTTGATACCAGAGTCATGGTCCCATAAATATGCAGCTTCCTTTTTTGATGTTTCAGAATACATGATAAGAAGGGCTCGTGAATTGAAAGAAAGGAAAGGAATTCTTTCTCTGCCTGATAAGAAAATTGGGAAAAGTTTATCAGAAAAAGATATTTATTTAGTTCAAAACTTTTTCCAAAATGATGAATATACAAGAATGATGCCTGGGAAAAAAGATTATGTAAGTGTTGGGAAAAAAGTACATGTTCAGAAACGATTAATATTATGCAACCTGAAAGAGCTTTATGCAGCCTTCAAAGAAGTGCATTCAGATGTTGTCATAGGATTTTCTAAGTTTTGTTCTCTGCGCCCTAAATGGTGTGTGACTGTTGATGGAAGTGGATCTCATTCTGTTTGTGTTTGTGTGACGCATCAAAATGTACTACTTATGTTAGAAGCAGTTGCTACTAATAAGACATACAAAGATATGATAGACATGATTGTTTGCAGCAAGGACAATAAGCAATGTATGGTGCACAGATGTGACAACTGTCCAGGGACATCTATACTAAAAAGGTATCTTGATCAATGTTTGCATGATGGTTATAATGATGGTGATGTCATATTTCAGCAATGGGAGAACACTGGTAGATCTGAATTAGTAAAAAGGTGTATGAGTATTGATGATTTTGTTGAGTTGCTAGTTAAGCGTATTGATGCTTTGACCTCTCATTCTTTTCTTGCCAAATGTCAGTCAAAATACCTTAACAAGAGAAAGGAGGAACTTGAAGATGATCATTTGCTTATTTTGGCTGACTTTGCTGAAAACTATGCGTTTTTTACCCAAGATGAAATCCAATCTGCCCACTGGAACAAGCAAAGCTGCACATTACATCCCATTGCCATGTATTTCAAAAAGGATAACCAACTTGCTCATTTATCGTTCTGCTTCATATCGGATGATTTAGATCATGATACATGCTTTGTTTATGAGCTCCAAACCAAGCTGTTGGAATGGGTTAAATTCAACCTCCCTCACATAAAATGCATTGAGTACTTTTCAGATGGATGTGCTGCTCAGTACAAAAATTTCAAGAATATGATGAATCTTTGCCTCCATTTTCAGGATTTTTCTCTTAGAGCTACTTGGAACTTTTTTGCTTCCAGCCATGGGAAGTCAGTATGTGATGGCATTGGGGGGACTGTTAAAAGGCTAACAGCAAGAGCAAGTCTGCAAAGGACTCACAGCAATCAGATTTTGACAGTTTCTGCTATGCTCAAATTTTGCAAAGAAAATATAAAAGATATTGAGTTTTTTTTCATATCGAAGGATTCTATGGTGAAAGTTAGAGAGCAGCAGATTAAACGATTTGCCCATGGGAGCACCATTCCTGGAACCAGAAGTTTCCATCAGTTTGTTCCACTTTCAGATAAAAAAATTGCTTTAAAATATACTTCTGATGATAGAGATTTTGCAGGAACCTTTTCTTTTGCTTCTAATACCCCAGAGAATGGTGTTGGAGCTCGAAGGAATGACTATGTTGCTTGCATATATGACCATAAGTGGTGGGTTGGCATGATTCTTGAAATAAATGAAGATGAAGGGGACTTTCAAATAAACTTCATGCACCCACCTGGACCCACTCAGAGCTTTACATGGCCAAGCAGACCAGACATATGCTGGGTATCAAGTTTGCACATGCTTTGCAAAATTGATTCACCCAAAACTGTCACAGGTCGAACTTACAACATCAGCTACAGTGACTACAAAACAATATCTAAACTTTTCCTTGGCTAAAGAACCATTTTTAACTAAGTAAGTGATGTTGTTGAAAAATGAAGCAATGTTTGATTCAATGTTTTTAGCAGCTCTTTGTATTTTATGGGGCATAACCATTAAAAAACCTTTGTTTTTGTCTAAAATTTTTGCGATATTATACCCATTTTGTAAGGTGCAATTAACTCACAATGCTTGAATTGCAATTGTCACCTCTAACATTTTCTGATAGTCCGAGGAATACACTTTCAGAATATAGCAAGCTTTTTATGCTATGATTCCAGCTACATTACTTTTTTTCAATATTTATATACACCGGTTAGGAACATTTTCAAATCAAGTGATCCACTCTAACACTTGATTATCTGCTTTGCCTTAGGGAATTGATAAGTTTTGATGGAATATTTGAAATCTACAGTATCAAATCCATAGTTGATATTATTTCTAAGCAAATATACACAACTATAGAGAAATTACAGCTACTGATAGAAAGCCCCGCCCATCGCTTAATAAACTGGGTGTGGCATATTTGGCAAAAATGGGTCACTTTTGAAACAGCAATAAAACGGAAACCATGAGAGATAGAAGACTGAAATTTTGTATGTGGTATTTTCTCCAAACTATCTTTATGTGACAAAAAAATCAAGAAATTCTAAGACCATGGGTTACATTGGTCTGATGATTTCACATGGAATGACCCTATTGTAAATGTTAATTTGCTCAAGGAAGAAAGAAAAACCGCTGGTGTTTTGCTGTCAGTGTTATTATTTTCAAATACTTGTTTCCTTATAAAAATTGCATGTTTTCTTCAATGGAGCCTACCTCAAGAGAACAATAATGAATGCGCCAAACCATTAGAGAACCCTAATTGAAACCGGCAAAGATTAAAAAAATGTCTTTTACATCTCATAATCGAATAAATTTTATTTGAAAAATACATGCTGTTGTTTGTGTCCACTTAGTGGAGGTATATTTCTAAAAAGCTTCCAGTAAAAATGTCATCTGAATGCTTTATAAAGGTGTATGCCTTGTAACACTTATGCAACTATGCAGATCACAATACATTTAGGCTGTCAAGTACTGTTATGACTGAACTAACTGACGAAATAGAATCTGAAGCAGCTATTCTTAATAAATGGTTTTGTGAAAATGTTTTGATGCTCAATGGTGATAAAAGCTTTTGACACAGTAAGTCACACAATGATGCTAGATAATCTACCTCTTTATGGAGTTCAAGGGAAGGAACTAGAGTGGTTTAAGGATTACATTTTCTTCCGGGAAGGAAAAGTTGCCTGTAACAGTTTTTTATATCAGGGGCATGCATTACTGACAGAAGTATCACAGGGGTCAATTCTGGCTCCTTTATTGTTCTTGATATTGTTCAATGACACTGTGAAGTGAACGTAATCGAGCATTCAAGCATCTTGAAATCTGCTGACAACACAGTCTTGTATTTCGCAGACAATGGCATCCAGTCTATCAATGCCAAACTGTCTAAGGACATGGAATGTTTAACAGACTGGCTAAAGAGCAACAAACTGGTTTTGAATTTAAAGAAAGGTAAAACAGAATCCCTTCTTTTCAGCACCTTGCAAAGGATTGCCAAGCTAACTGAGCTAATTGAAATCAAACTGTCACACCAAACTGCCACCAATAACACAACTGAATACAAGTATCTTGGTGTTTGCGTAGATAGCTCCCTAAATCTGAATTCAAATTTCCATGCTTGTTACAAAAAAGCGTCTGGTAGGCTACGGCTTTTAGCAAAAATATGATCGTATCTTCATCAAGCCACAGCTTTTACAATTTATCATTCAATGATACTGCCAACATTTACACACTGTGGCACACACCAGTTGAAGTCAACTTATGCCCAGCTGAGTAGGCTCTCATCACTTCACTCTCGTGCACTCAAATATAGTCTCTGGAGTTGTAAGACCAAACCAGAAACTTACATAAATTGTCAATGCAGACAAGACTAGGGCCTGCAAGCTGGTATGAAAATGTCTATATGAAAATGACTGTGAATTCTGTCTTCTTCCAGAAGCACTTCTACATGCTGTTGCTGGGTGCAAAGTGTACCTTGACCAAGGCCGCTATACTTGGTGTCATAAATCTGCATAAACTTTCTAGCCACTTCCTTCCAAGCAATAAACGGGTCTTCTCTCTTCACAGATTTACCAGGCTTTCTTTCCCCTTCTATCATAACTGGAGATCAACTACGCCCCGACTTACTTCTCAAAACTATGGAAAACTGTCTGTACGTTTTAGAGCTAACCATAGGCTCTGAAACAAATCTCAACTGCAATGCTGTCAGAAAGTCAGAGAAATATGCTACCCTCGTATCTGACTTTAACTGTCAGTTTAAGTCAGTCTCGTTTGTCAATTTTTCCATCAGTTCATCAGTTTGGCATTTTTGGCAACTCCTGCAGCTCATTCATTGACATACGTGTGACTCTTTGTCCATTGAACATCAACAGAACCGCTATCTCATCTCCAAACTTACAAGCATCTCCATTCGCAAGTTGAATTGAAAATGAAATGTTTCCATTATTATTATTATTATTATTATCAGAGAACTTTTAAAGCCAACTCATCTAATTAAGAGGAATCTAAAATTCGAATAAATGGGGCATGGAAGTGAGGATGTTAAACTATTGGGAATAACACTGGGCCATCAACTTAGATTAGAAGAACATATTAAAGTTTATTATAAAGAAGCTTGGAAAAAGGTAAACGCTCTAGGTAGGATTGCTTTGTTTTTGGACGAATCTAAGCGAATTCTTTTAATAAAACGTTCATTTTATTATATTTGGATTTTTTCCTTCTTATTTGGAATTTTTTGGATCTTGCGATGTAATTTTATAAAACATTTGACGGTTTTGAATCCATCTTTTATGGAGGAAATATTTTCCATAGATTAATGCCCATATTAATTAAGAAACTCCCAATTCAAAACAGTGGAGCCACATAAAAAATATATGGATTTAATACCGTACCATGCAGATGAAGCCAAATATGTCTCCCTGAAACCTTTTTGACACCCTCTTGGCATGAATTATAGTGTTGTCCCTGAACACTGCTTTTTCTCAATTTTTGTGTGGTTTTTTTGTAGTTGTCATTCTTGTGTTGTTTGCAATAAATTCACGAAAAGGCCGGAGGCAAGGCATTCTTCTGCTTGGACTCTGTGACTCGGGAAAGACACTCCTGTATAGCTTGGTAAGATAACATTCCACTTTTTTAAAAACAAATTTGATTAATCATTTCTCCCACTTCTATCTATCAACTTGACGTTACTGTCTCTTTACCCTGGGTACATTAGCCAAATGAATTCGAGCATCGAAATAGAAGAGAAAAGGGGAGAAGTGGAGAAACGTCTAGCTGAGAAGAAAGAAAAGTTGTCAAGCAAAGAAACGTATTGTGATGGCCTGATTAGTCTCATAGATCACAAACCGTAAAGATTTCCGAGTGTTTCAACGCTATCAATGTAGAAGAAAATTGAAATGCTGTTGCGGGTCTATTGCTGAAACATGTTGGTTGATACATTAGCATAGATTGCACAAGTGTCTCAGTATTAATCTTTTATGGCCAAACCTTGAAATTGATATTTTTTTATGTTATGAAAATATTGATTGATTTATTTTCTGACAATAACAGCTCACGCAAAAGAGAATGGTATTAACTCATACATCTATACGCGAGAATCAGGGAAAATATGAGATAAAGCAGTCAAAGGTTAGTGATTCAAAGTTGATGAACGCATTATACTTAAATATGTAGCGTTACTACTTTTCTGGTAGCACCCGTTGCAAAAGCCCAATGTCCTGGTATACCTTACAGCAGTAATACGTTCACTCTTTTTAAACCCCTTTATTTATCTGAGTGCATGGTATGTATTTATGTGCAATTTTTTATCTCCAGGAACTGAAATACGCAGCATAAATTTGAATGCGGGGTTAACCCTGGTCAAACCAGTGACCACAGTGTAGACCCGATTAGCAAATTACTGCCTACCTGCCTTTATTTATGGGATTTATGTAATTTCAAACAGACGAACTATCATATGTAACTACACCACTTGTTTTTGTTACAATCTCAAGGTTGCTTATTGCTAGTAAAAATTTAGTTTAGTTTTCTATTTTAATTGTCCAAATGTGTTGAAAATTAAACTTGCCCGAATTTACTTATTTGCTGCATCGGGTAATGATTGCTTAATTTTTTCAAAATTGTCATAATTTATTTCACCATGTTGGAAGTCCAAGTATGTATGTCAAACAAGCCACATAGGAATTTCTAAATATTGCCAGGATTGCCATGTTGCTGTCACAGGTTGTCATTGATCCTTTTTCTACCAGGATCACAGTATATGTATAATTTAGTTATATTCTTAAAAAGCCATGGAAAAAAATTGCTTTCTACTTTTTAAGTAATAGGCAAAGAGTTTCTGTAGCAAAAATACTCATTGATGAATGCTTTTTTTGGTTTTAATTTGTTTGAGTAAATTTGTGCCTTAATCTAATTTCTACATTTATTATATTGTAATATTGAAATTTGACTTAGCTGCATCCAGACTTTTGGTAGCGGCGCCCAGACTGCATCCAGTTATCTATTGTACCAAGCTTTTGTAACGGCGTATTTTGTGTGTCTTCAATGTGTCTCAAAGGTGCTAGTGGTGTGCTATTCCATTTTTTTGACAGAAAGCTACTCATGCAGTCATCGTGGACTTGCCCGGACATGAAAGAATAAGGACCAAATACATCAAGAAATATGAAGACATGGCAAGGTGATAATCTAGATATGTTGAAGTCTATTTAGTGCCTTGATGGTTCCTTGATGGTTCCCTATTTTTATTTTGATGTGACGTTTGTTAAAGGTGCAGAACGTAGGTTTGAACAGTTTTTTGGCGGTACATAACTTGAAAATGGCTTTGATAAAGCAAACATTTTAAAACACTTAAAACTCCTGATTGGCCTATTTCGATCCACAATTTTAAATCGTGTTCTTTCGGACCGTTATTCTGACGTTTTATGTTCTGAGGAGTGTCAGACGAAAAAGTTTTTAGCCAATGTGTTAATAAAATGTTTGCTTTTTTCAAAGGCATTTTCAAGAACCTAGGTTGTCAGTACATTGGGCCACTTGGCGGAAATATCTATTTGGGACAGGTGTTTTCTACATAACGTTCCATCATTGCGCAACGAGATGTTATTTTAGCAAAAAACCCTGTTGCTGTTTGTTTGTCGTATCGCGATGCAAATCCGATATTCCGAATCCTGCGAAGAACATTCACAAGGCAAATGAACAAAGGATGTTTCAAAATGCCATGTACATTTTCCTTTCAACCCAAACCCGAAAATATGACCATGCCAGCTCTTCAGAAGTAAAGTGCGACCACAACGAACAAGAAAAGGGAGACCCCAAAGAACAAGAAAAGTGTGACCACAACGAACAAGAAAAGTGCGACCACAACGAACAAGAAAAGTGCGACCATAACGAACAAGAAAAGTGCGACCACAACGAACAAGAAAAGTGCGACCACAAAGAAGAAGAAAAGGGAGACCACAACGAACAAGAAAAGTGCGACCACAAAGAAAAAGAAAAGGGAGACCACAAAGAACAAGAAAAGTGCGACCACAAAGAAGAAGAAAAGGGAGACCACAACGAACAAGAAAAGTGCGACCACAAAGAAGAAGAAAAGGGAGACCACAACGAACAAGAAAAGTGCGACCACAAAGAACAAGAAAAGGGAGACCACAAAGAACAAGGAAAGTGCGGTCACATAGAGTGTGGCAATGGGCAGGACTTTTCCAGAGCTAGTTTTTCCTAGAGCAAGAGGATATCCATTGGAATATGAAAAAGGCAAAAATTATACACAGACAAGCAGTTTTCATAAAGAGAATGCAACTATCGTTTACAGACGCCATGTTATATTTCTAATACAAATCGAGTAAGAAGAAGCGCTTGAAAACAATTTTACGAGTCTGATGTGTCCTTAAACTTGATGTGGATGATCCGAAAGTTTCTGAAATAAGAGTTAGGTAGGTCAAGTAATGAAAGTCTTACTACTACCAAGATAAATTTTCACAAAAGTTGACGAAGAATCATTACTTGGTAGATGTATAAATGTTCTAGATCAATGAATAGCCTATTCTTGTCTGAAAAGAATATTTAACAGGGAATGAAATTTCAAGTAGTTGTGGCAGTGCTCTTCCTGCTGGCATCTTTTTTCTTACATACAAAACAGAAAGAGATGATCAAATTATGTCCTGGTCCTTCCAAAATATAAGATCAATAAGCCCGTCACTTGATAAGAGATTCTCATCAGCAAGAGGTTTTGCAAGGTGAAGCTCTGAGCAAAAAGTGTAGACAGAAGCATGTAGAAAAACGAGAAAGCCAGGAAAATTGGCTGTGCTGCTGCGGGTAGGCATACACTGATTGGAAGACGATGAGTGCTGTGTCCAATAAAGTTCTAATTGATCACCTTATACAAAAGGATTGCTCTATAAACAAAAGGATTGCTGTTCGAATCAAGATTTTGATATGAGCCAAACCAATAAATTGTTGATAACACTAAAAATAAGCAACCTAAAATATCAGTTCCAGGAAATTTTGTCAAGGCAGGAAATGTTCACTTTGTAGTTTTGTTGCCAGGAAGAATAATCTTGTTTCTAACCCTATCTGTGGTATTAAGCAACAGCGTCACCACTAATACTTCTTTCGCCATTGGCTTTAGGGTTAACTAACTTGTGCGTCACACACAGTACAGTTGGCCTTGGAACCCCTTTTTTAAATTTGAAAATTATACGGGTGACCCAACGTATTGAAAATTCCAGAAAAATGTTGCAAGGTGTTATTGAAAAAATAAATTTTTCACAAACTCTAATCCCTACCTTTAATAATTTTGTTTAGTTATTAGTGATTTTATCATCCAAGTGTATATTTCCAGGCATTTACTTGGTAATGCTTGCAAACTTTGAATCAACACCAATCGCTTTCAACATATCTAACATGTCCAACATTGTGAAATGTCCAAAGCGGCAAGTCTAACATTGGAATGCTAGCTTACATAGGCAAATGCTACACTGTTTGCTCTGCAGTTGCTGCTGTCTACCAGCTCACAGACCGAATGCTGTTTTAACTATGTAGCTAGAATACGCAGTTCCACCACTATGCAACTTGATAACCAAAATTTGCAACAATCGTTCCTTTTTAATGCTTCGTCGCAAGTCCAAATTTTGTTGATACAGCACAATGGTGATGGTGAAGGACGATGATTACGACCGCTGTTTCGCTGATGATGGAGTGCCAGTTAAGTAGCACGTGCATTTCAAATACAAACAGACAGAATTTTTCTATCGGGCTACAGTTCTTTTGTTGACACTCATTGTCCAATTTTATGAAGGAGTCTGCTGCATTATAGAGACTTTCACAACTACTTTATACTTTGCTAAAGATTGTAACGTTATGCTTTAATTTTAGGGGGATCATTTTCATGGTTGATAGTGCTGCTTTCCCGAAACAAATAAGAGACATTGCCGAGTGAGTATTTTGTTTTTGCATTCAATGAAGAAACACAAGGCACTTGTCAGCCAAATCTTCTTTCTCCTAACTTGCTTTATTATGCAGATTGGTGCATTTGTTTTCATAATTTAAATTTGTCGCTATAACCTGCAACAAAAAAAAATTTTGTTGAATTGGTCACGGTAAAGTGGCCTTAATAAATTACATTGTGATTAAGTTTGTGATTTTGTCATCAAATCAACCAGATTTATAGATGAATTTTTGGTAAGCAACAGTAAACTTTCGTTCAGCTCGTTGGGAAAGTTTTTATGACTGGGCGATAAAATCTGCATTAGAGCGTTATCTGGAAAACTGGTAAATCCGAATGATCGCAGTAAAGCAGAAACCCCAACAAGAAGATGTCTGCGTTTTACTGCATGGGAAGGGCAGATTGGAAAAAAATGCTCCATGTCCTCGATACCACCGTTTGCGGTAAACATTTGTTTTCTGCTACAGCTTGAGCTTATAAAACTTTAATTTGCTAAGAGCAACCATTTGTGTCGAATTTAGATCTTACAGGGGTCGATCGCTATCATTGAGCAGTTTTCTCACTTGAAATTTCTATTTCCACTCTCCTACAACAAAAAAGTTTCCTTCAAAATACTCCAACATGTGAAATCCCTATCCTCTTCTATAACCTCTTTAACTTTCTTTGTATAATTCTTAATATTGATTTTTCTCTCGTTGACCTGTCTCCCTGTCTATGGCGAAAGTATTCAAAATGCAATGAGATCGGAGAGAGTGAGATTGGTCAGTGATTAACAAAATTTTGTGTTCAAGACCAAGGTCCGCAGATTACATCACCGATGTGGGAGCTGAAAAGTTTAAAGGGGGGGAGGGGGAGGGGAAGATGCTCAAGAACCAAGAGCAAGGCAATTTTTTGTATGGTTTTAAGAACATTTTGGAAATATTTGGAGGTGGAGTGAAGCTCCATCAGCCCCCGCTTCCGCGATACTTGCCCAAGAGCTCTAATTTTATGTTGGAGGGAATGGATGCGATGACGAGGGTGAAATTAAGGAATTTTTACTTTGCCTTAAGGATGGGGGAAGTTTAGGACGAAGTGGGACATTTTAGCCTACTTTGGACTGATTGCATTTCAACATGCTTTGTGTTTATAATTTTTGAAATTTGTTGGCTGAAAAATATATTTCGTTTATCGTTTGGAATCTTTATTACTGCGCTGAAAAGCCGAAAAGGATTAAGTTGTTTGATTCGGAATGTAGCAGAAAATTTTTTAAAGTTGAAGCAGCATCAACTGAACTTTTCATTTTTTATTGATTGGATTGCAGCTCTGTGTTGTATAGCTATTTCTTTCACTTCAAAGAGTTAAAATCGTTTTTGAAATTTCAAAATCATCATTAGGTGTTTTAATTTAAAATCTATTTTGTTTAACCAGGTACTTGTATGATGTATTTGCCAACAAAATATTGATGTCTTCTAAGCCTTCAGTTCTTGTTGTCTGCAACAAACAAGGTATAATTTGTCCTTTTAGATGCTTTTTGACATGGCATTAATATTTTGACAATCTCAAGCCTATGTGGCAAATATTTAATCCAGTCGCTAAGAATCACTGCAGAATTTACGGTGATCTAATTTGATTTAAGCTCGAAATAAAAAATTTCTTCTTATTGAAAGATAGAATAGTCATTTACCTTAAATTTCATATTTGATTGTGGGTTGCTGTTCAGCTTACTCTGATTTTCAACGGGCCCTCTGATAAAAACAATTTTTAAAACCCGTAAAAAGTAGATTATAGCTATTAATCAAATCAAGTTATCGATCAGTGTTGAAGATATTTTGAGCTTAAATTCGTTGATGAAGGCCCTCGTGCAATTTGATGACCATATGATCTCTCTGCCAAATAATAAACAGGAGAATAATTGGTTCATCAAGAGTTGAATCTTATGTTTCCAAGGAATTAAGGAAAATGGTTGTAATTTCTTCGTTTTGTAATGTCTTCGTTTTGTATTGTCTTCGTTTTGTAATACATTCGAGTAAAGTTAACTGAATCAAGGAAAACGTTACCATTTTATCAAATTATTGAATTTACTCTAGCAACTTTTAAAACTGCGTAGCCACTGTACTCATCGGCGATGGTTGATGAGCCTCGGCTACCCGATGCTATGTTTATGGTGAGGCTATTTTCAGGCTCTGTTTATCTGAGAGAAAGATAACCTCGGCTTGCCAAATGGCTCCTCAAAATGAGAGGAGGCGATTGTGAATCCTATTAATTTATTGTTCGTCTTTACTTATGGTCTTAAACAAGATGAATAGTTTAGTTCTGTTATCTCAACTCTACCTGAGAAACTTAATTAGAATGTCAGAATTTGACTTTGCGAGGGAGAAAGATTTCTGGAAAGAAAAGATGAGGCAACGAGCATTGAAAAGGCTTGCTCGAAAATCAAGTTCTGTCTGGTCTCGACCTGGTAGAAGTGATACCTGGTGGTGGTGGTCCAATATCATTAACGCTATATCATTAACAGGAATAATGATTTGCGCTTGCGCAGTCTCTGCAATTTTGTATCAGTGAAGTGAGGCTATTTTTATTTGCGTTTATATGAGAAAAAATAGCCTCACCAAGCCGATATATCGGCTCGCTCAGGTAAAATATAAGCAGTCAAAAATAACCTCACCTGGGTGATACTATTTGCGACACTCATATAAATGTAAACTGACATTCACATTCTTTTCTATAGGATGCCGATATCTCAGCTTAGAAAATAACCTCAGGTGGTCGAGGCAATTTTCTCCATATAAACAGCAAGCCTCGCCAAAAAATAGCATCGGGTAGCCGAGGCTATATTCTCCATTTAAACAGAGCCTAAGTTATTGATTTTTATGAAGCCCAAGCTTACGTCTCAAGGCCTATGTAAATTGTGTGGTTAATGTTTTGTGAATTGTTTGGCATAAATAGAAGGCATCAAAACATCAACAATGTCTTGCGGAAATTTCATGGAAATAGCTGTCATACTTGTTTAATGACAAAAGATTTGTAAGAAGTCTTTAAAATTTCGAAGTTGTCCCAATGCTTTTTAAATGTAAGTGTATGATTTTTTGTCTCAATTTAGATATACCTACCGCAAAGTCTGCAAATGTGATAAAAAGCCAGCTGGAAAAGGAAATGTGAGTCTATTTTACTTTCGAATTTGACGTATTCAGATTATTCAAAAACTTTCCACACAAAACAAGTCACGCAAAGTTCCTTGAGAAGGGATGACGTTTAGAGAGTAATGTAATGTATATTCTTTTCAATGGCGTAACGTGAGCGCAAAACTTAGGCATGCGGTAACCCAAGGACCTTGGAGCATATTATAGATTGAGGGGCCTAAAATACTGTTGGGGGGCTAAACTTGCTAAAAACCAAGAGCATGGCGATCTTTGGTATGATTTTAAGCGGACAGGAGCACGAGTTTCTGCTAATTTTCTACCCTCATAATTGACAAGGATGAGAATACTGAGCTGTGAGAGTTGTTAGAATTGAAGATGCTTTCATGTGTAATTTTTTCAGAAAGTTGGTCCCTGCAAATCATCAAGTATTTGGCAAGGCTTACCGCATGCCTTGGTCCGTAAATTCTGACTACACTGGCAAGCTATGCGACTTGAATTACGGAATGCGGAACATGACAAATAGACTACGTCCAAAATTTTCCTCTCTTTCATAATTCAAAAATCAAAATTAAAAGATATGAATCAATGTATCCAGCAAAGAATATTCGCAAAAAGCAGCTTATAGGCAGAAAAATGTTGAGGATTATCAAATATCTGGGTGTGCTTGCGCTCTGCGCTCAGGCCAATTGCAAGCTCCTGTCCGGAAAATTCTAACTTCTCTCAAAAGCTGCTCTTGAGCTGCACTTGAGCTGCACTGGAGCATCGCATGTTTCTTTTTACCGTCGATGACGAAAGTAGACAGGCAAAAAGAGTGATGTGGAGAGGTTTCAGTATTTCAGATTTTTCAAATGTCACAATTTTGAAGGGATCTGCATCTGTTTACTTGGAAAAATAACCAATGGGCATGTTTACGCTGGAGTTCACCACATGCCGCCCATGACCAGAAAGAGAGGCCATTTATTGCGGAATATATTTTACATTGACTTCTTTAAAACTACAACGCATTTATTACCGGTAAAAATGTCGCAAGAATTTTAGAATTTGTCTAGAATTTTTTACGCTTTTGTCGCAAGCGTAGCATACATAGACGCTACGCCACTGGTTTTTTACATTACTTGGCAACAGATAACATAAGATAGCTAAAACGTATATGTCCTTAACAATAAATTGATGTTGGCTCCTTTTTATTATGCAGCCATGAAATGCGATTTACGAGAGCTGCTGCTCTGAAAGGAACCGATGATATGCATTCGAAAAGAGACGTGGATGTTGGAAAAAAGGGGAAGGTATTCGAGTTTGGGCAATTGCAGGGAAAAATAAATTTCATTGAATGTAGCATCGGCACAGAAGATTCTGTAGGGGTTGGAATAATCTGTGAATGGATTGAGAAAACTGTCATGTAGGATTGGTTTAATCATTTTAAATTATAGTTGATGCAATAAACAGTTATAATGTCTAGTGTCTTGCTTTCGTAAAGAATTTGAAACCTTTCAATTTATGCTTGGGTTATTTCCAACGTTATTGTTTCTAATGATTAGCACGTATACCTGTTGAGACACCATGAAATATACATCTTTACTTAAAGTTTTGATACGTCAACAGGTAAAAGTAAAAAAAGCTCGCAAAAAGCAGAAATTTAAAGCGTTTCTTCGTGTCTCATCATGGTCTGTTTGCGTTGAACCATGGGGGATGTTTGAACAAAAGCTTTGTTTTGCGCTATTATTAGAATTTCGCCTGCGACTTTCTCTTACGATCTCGTTATATTATTGAAGTCATCAATTATCTATCTAAATATATATGCAAAAATAATTAATGAAAATTACTGTTTACTGTTCTGTCATAAAGTGCTTGATGCCGTATAGGTAGAGCTGTACACGTCATTTGGTGAATAGAACAGGATGGATCTAAGTGGCTGTTCCGAGTTTCAAACTTTTGAGTCGCAGCTGTTACACCGTGAAACTGGGGCTAGCAGCTTGGTACCGTCCGACAATAATAATTGTAGGTTTAGAACTTGAAGGGATCGAGAATGACCCAGCCATGTCAAGAAAAGTCTGATTCTCCATTTCCGGCCAATACCTCTCCTTGTGACTCAAAGTCACAAGAAATTTCAGCCGGTTAGCTGTTAGAAAACATGTTTTTACCGAGTTTACTAAGTCATTGTTTTTTGGTCAATCTACCCTGGGTACCAGGGCCGCAAAAATTTAAGGGCAGCAAAATTGCTGGCCAATCATACTTGGAACAAGACAAATCAATTCGATTCAGTGAGCACCACTACACTTAAAACTAGTCAGACGGGCCCTTCTTTTTGTCAAATCTGTGCACAGAATAGCAATGGCCAGAAGAGTCACCCCCGTTTTTTCAGTTCAGTGTGAGTTTTTTCGCGCATGCGTAGCCAAAAAGGTGTATGAAGTGTTGTCAAATAATAATTATTCAAAATGAGTCATGATCATATATTGAAGATTTAAATTTACCCGATTTCAACTACCTAAATGGCAGATCTGTTGCCAATAGAAGTTATGGTAAATTTCTTGCGAAAATTACTTCTTTGTTGTTAAGCATGTACCAATTAAAAATCTTCCAAAATGGTATCAAAACTTAAAAATTAAACAACTGATTATAAGCAGAGGTCGAAAGATGATTAAAATTTCCTGAAAAAACTATTTAGGAAAACGAAAATGAATAAATCAGAAAGCAACGTCAATCTCTGTAGGAAATTCACAAACTGTGTAAACTAATGAGTTTAAAAGAAATTACATCTACCCAGGAAGCTCCTCCTTTCGTACAAATGGTGAAAGCATGAAAAAGCTATGGATTGGAATTCTCGCGTCAATGATTTGACGGAATATGAAGAAGGAAACAGGCCTTAAAAGTTAATCATAATGTCATTTTGTTACCACTGTGGCACTGACCACCAAAAAATAGCTTTTTACCGAATAGAAGCAAAATTTACCGAATAACACAAATATTTTACCGGGGGTGTCGCACCGCTACACCCCCGGTAAATCCGTCCCTGGTTTTTGCACTAAAAGGATTGGGTTTGCGACAGGATAAATGATTTGGGTCACACATGTGGCTGTCCTTAGCTCTTAACAAAAACGGTATTTCTGTTTTTACGGAGGAGATATTAAACATCCGGGATTGTAAGGATAGGGCCAGCTACGAAATAGTTGCAGGAACAAACCTTCAAAGCTGATTGGTGGATTTATTCTTGTTGCTACATGTAGCCTGCACTTAACATATTCAGGTTTTGTGTGCACAAAACCACTCCCTGGTGAAGTCGGCCATATTGAAATTGCGGAAGGTGGAAGTTTATCGAAAAGTCACAGTAACGCCAAGAAGGTGAAGGATCTTGTTCCAAACATCTCATGAAACTGAAAAGTTTGGGTAACAGACACCGCTTGATCAATTTCATTGCTGAGAGATTTGTTTTGTTGTAATCTGCTTGACGAAGGACGTCAGCCAATTCTAAGTTCAGTTTTGTAGAAGAAGGAAGGCAGCTGAAACTGCTGTACTAACAATGAGTGAACTAGAACAGTTGAGGCAAGAAGCTGAAGCACTGAAAGGCCAAATCAGGGTAAGATACTTCTTTCAGGGGTTTTTATTGAATTGTAGATTTTTGTTAGTTAGCATTGTTTTACGATTTGTAGGAATTGTCGTTTCCATTTGTTTTCGTCGACTTTCTTCGATGGAGATATTTCGTAGTACATTCAGATACCTTATTCTGGTTGCTCTGATGTTATGTTCGAATGTAAATTTTTTCGTATGGTATAGCGCTGTTGACAGTAGCAGTTGTCAAGAACTGTTGTAAGTTAAACAAGATGATGTTGAGATGACCTGGCTAGTTCATCGGCCTAAGTAAGAACGGGAAGCAGCTGATGACAAGATCCTTAGGCCCATTTATTGCGTAATGGCATCGTTTGACAACTATGAACTTCTTAATAAACCTTAATGTTGGGATTCTTGGTAACCGTAATGTTGACTGCTTTAACCTTACCCTGGCTAGCTGGAAAGAGAGCAAGTCTTATTTAAAACTTAATATAATCTGCAGTTCGAGTATTGCTTAGTTACATCGCTGGGTTTTTTAAAGGTTAAATCACAGTCTAAGTTGCATATGAAGCCGCGCATTGAAAATTTTATGGACACATTTGGGTTTTCGCTTGCATCTTATGTGGTGGAGCACTTTCTAGTTATTTTGCAGTTACATACAGCTGTCATGCACACTTTTAAGAAAAACTAAGGTAGCTCAAGATAACTGATATGGACCAGTATTTGAGGTCTAAAAAAATCACATAATATTTATGTAATTTGATCCTCAGCTTAATAAGTGTGTGGATGGTCATTAGACCTAACTGAACATAACTATTTATGTTTTGAAACTGCTTTGTTATAAATTTTTTTTATTTCTTTCTAGGATGCAAGGAAAGCTGCAGCTGATACCAACTTTCTACAGGTGAAAATTCTTTGCCTGATTCCATGTTTCTTTGTTTTCAGAAATCAAATGTGTATTGTTTTTTGTGTTTTGTCAGATTTCAGATGGCCCCTAGAATGAACAAACAATTAGATACTGGCTAATCAAGCTCCTCAATTTTTGTTACTTATTTGACCAAGCCTCAAATTTTGTCTTTTTAAAAAGTAAGATGGCCAGCTCTTGAAATATGAAGTACCTTTATTGTTTTTCTGCAAATATCTCCCTAGAATGAAATCATTTTCCTAAAAATGAATCTAACATATAATGAAATGAAAATAATTTGCAAAGATTGGTATTTTTCAGATGAACTCAAACATTTTAAATTTCTTCAGAACACAGTCAAAAATAGTTTGAAATTTTCATTTTAAATATTGCAACTTTATAGATTTTTTTGCAAAATGTTGGGTTTCCTCAGCAAAAGTGGCTTTTATTTCAGACTTTGTTACACTTTTAATCTCTAAAAATTTCAATGATTTAGATTTTGAACGCATTTGAAAATGAGAGGCTTAACTTGGCTTTAAATCAGCCACCAAAAAAAGGAATAATAAGTCTGCATCCAAGGGATGGCCACCAGTTTTCACACAAAATTATATTTTCTCCCCATACAGTTGCCTGATGATGGCATTAAGCATGAAAAACGGAGTAGTAACTTAGAATCCAACTTGTTTTAAACACCAAAAAGCCTGTACAGCTCTGCCTATACCTAGACATCATTTTTGAACTTTAGTGTAAAAGAACCCTCACCTGATTATGTGCCGAAGGCTCTCCATTAAGATTTTAGCAGGTGCATGACTGATTGTGCCCCTTAGAGCATTTCCATGCCATTTTTAAAGCTTTGTTGTACCAAGGGGTACAACTATTGTCAGGGTCTGCTCAGAGTGTGAATAAAATAGGTAATCAATCTTCTAGCAACACCCTTTATCAACAGGGGAATGCCTGTGTTTTGCCTATGATATCACCACACCCACCACTCTCGACACTCAGTTTTCTGAAATTTTTTCATAACAGGTTATGTTGTGGTTGTAAGACGTAAGCCAGGCCTTGCAAGGAGAGGCATTCAAGCTCAATCAAGTGCCTCCACACACACCTAGATAGTTCTAGGAGCTTGATTGATCGAACGTCTAGCATGTTTATGATCTCTAAAAATTAAATGCGAAAAACAAAGGTTTATATTTTTGCTGATATTTGATGATGCTCAATTGAGTACCTAGAATGTTGGAGTTGCTTAGTTTGTCAAGCGCCTGCATTTTGCTTTTCACTAGGCCTGACATAGGCTTTTAGATTGCAGCTCCTTTTTATATTGGATTAAAACAGCCTTGTGTGTTTTGTCTATGGCGGCCTCTACAGCCTCCACTCTCCTAGCCTCCAAAAGAGGATGGTAATGACTGGCTGACTTAGTTACTTTGGCCTGAGAGGTTTTGATGTGCAGATGTCAAATGACCAAGGTTGATATTTCGGTACAAAGTTTTTTGAAACCTATCGAGTTCTATGAAAATCCAGCCTAATTAATGATGTGTATACAGTTTTGTTTGAAATATTATTAATATATATATATATCTATAAATATATTTAACCATTGAATCTTATATATATAAATTATGAAAATAATATGAAATAATATTACAAAAATAAGTAAAATATACACTGAACGTTTGCAAGACCAGCTGTATAATGTTTTTTGCCCTCCACAACAAATCTATTGAAAAGAATCATACACCAAAACACCTGTTTTCCCTGTATATTTTATTCTTTAAACATGGCCTGAATCCTTCTTCAAGGACAATCATTTTTCGCAACTTTTTTTGTCATTTTGGTGACGCATGGTGAACAAATATTTGCAGTACCCCTACTTATATTGTTACCCAAAGCTTCACTATGACAAGAGATAGGCCTTTACAAGTGCTACAGTGCTAAGGTAATAAGGTTGTGGAATGACTATGTTTCTGCAAGGATTCCCTTGTTTTAGAGTGATCTGTTCAATAGAGAATTACGTCCCTACACATGCAAGGTAATCAGGAAGGGCTGCAATTACTTCACAGCCTCATTGCAGCACCAGAGATAAACCTAAACTCTAATACAGGGGTGTTATCTATGGCAAAAATAAGATATCAAAATCTGGAATGTACCAACTGTGTACTTTTGAATACTAGTGAAAACTACTAAACCAATCATTCAACTTGATCTAAATGTGTTTTAAGAAAATTTGTAAGTGGAAGAGCTATCTTCAGGCTCTCCAAGAACCAAATATCTTCTATTCTCTTCAAGTAAATTGACAATTGAACACATTAAACTTCTTCATGTAATCTTCTATCATCTAACGACACTTTTTAACAGCTTTAGCATGGTTTTAATTAAAAAACACAGAATCAAACCGATATGTTGCCGAGAATAACAAGATCATCCAAAGAATCTCTGCTAAGACATCTTCAGTTATTTTAGTCCCCTCCTTCACTTTAGTGCAGATTGGTAGCATTTGTCATACATTGTCCACTCATGTATATCGCTATTGAAAAAAGGTGTTTTTTAGATCAGTTCGAGGCCACTCCATGTGACCAGTGACAACCTACCAATAGCATTCCAACATGAGCATCATAACTCAGTCTATTTGGGTATACCCTCTTCTTTTATCATGACTCAATGCCTTTAAGGATGGCAGACAGGTTGACAAAAATATCATACAGTACATAAGTAACAAGAAATATGAATTTGATTTTTTTAAGTGCTTCCAGGTGTTTTCTGTGAGTTGAAGATGGATGAATCAGGACATTTCCTATTTCCATCCTGACTTTACCTGGGATATTTGCAGTAAGGGTCCTTAAAGATGTAACACCAGTCAATATTGTATTAGATCAATACATTATTTAAATAGCAAAGTGCTTGAATGACATTCCTATACACCAATGCAAATAACGGTCTCGTTTTGGAACTCTTAATTGTGCAACTTTTTAAGCCTAGATTCAGTTTTATCACAATACTTTTCAGCCAGATTAAATTTTTCATATTGTCTGTGCTTGTATTTTAGATTTTAAGGAAAAATGAAGTTTGAAAACTTTTATAAGTCCTTTGACTGCAAAAATCGTTCTAACCAAAACTAAAACCCCTTAGTTGCCAATCACTGTCAAATCCCTTAACAATTTTTATCCTTATGTCATCATAAAATCAATATCTTGAGCAATATTATAATAAAAACTTCCAAGTAGATTAAAATCCTTGCTCTTAATTTGAAAGTGAAAGCAACAATTTTTTACAAAATTTGAAGAATTTTTCGAAATAAGGCTGTAAGTTGAATTGGTGTATTGATCTTGAAAGGTCAACATCTGTTAATATTTATACTTGAAGACTCCTTTTTTAGAATCAATTTTTTAAAACATTTGAAGTCTTATTCAATAATAAAGAATAATCAGCTTAAAAACTGTAAAGTTCTCTAATCTCTTTTCGCACAAGGGATGCTCTTTTCTCCATTATCCTAGCCACTGAGAGTCCTCCTCTTCATTCGATTCCCCCAACATTCGATTCTCATAGTTTGTATTATTTAGTTTATCATAGCTGTAGTCAACTTTATTATTTAGTTTATTGTCTTACCTAATTGTTAGTTCATTTTTCTGTATGTTTTTAGTCAGTGTACTTATTTTGGTTTCAGTGTCCTTGTATATAGTGGAATTTTGAAATATATGAACTAAACTGACCTGAACTGATGAGTAGAAGAGATTATCTAAAACTTAACATTTTAGGTTACACAAAATGTTGAACCTGTTGGCAGAGTGCAAATGCGAACAAGAAGAACATTGCGTGGTCATCTTGCTAAGATTTATGCAATGCATTGGGCATGTGATTCAAGGTAAATGGAATTATTCAACATTTAATGCATAATAGATGCAGCTAGAAGTTTCAATTTCCAGCCAGTAGGATGATGGTGGTTGTTGCCAAATTACCATTCAGTGTATCTGTAAGTTTTTCTCTCAATATTTGATTTTTACCACATCTAGTTGGTGTTAATGTCACCACATCAAAGATGGCAATAGATCAAATATTTGTATGAAAGCTTCCAGCATTGAGCATCAAGGCAAAACATTGGATAGATAAACATAGATTGGCTTTGGCAAAACCAAACATTTGCCTACTAATGTTACATCATTTTTATTTAGAAATGTAGTCATCAGGGTAGCACCTAATTGTGCCTACCCTAATAGGTAATGCATATATGCCAAACTATTCAAACATTCTTCAATTTGTACAATTCTGGATTTCCCTGTGAATAACTCAGATTATCAAAATTGATATTTTCTATTTTGTTTGATATATTGGGGATTATCAGTGCCTTTGAAAAGGATTTGAAAGGATTAATTGTTGCTGATTCAAGCAACTTGAAGCGACCTGTGATCACCTAAAAAATCTGATGGAAATTTTTCCTGAATATGATCCTGTTACAGGCATAATGAACATAAAAGGTTTTGGTTGAATTTTTTTTATTGTCCTGCTTAGATAATTAGCAAATCATAATTTAAGATAGACAAGTCTCTAACATCAATCACAATTCAGCATTGAAACTTTTAAATGAAAGTGCAAAACTAAAACAACTTTATAATTTTATCATCAAAACAAGCTTTGAGCAGATGTCAACATTATCCGTTCATTGTGACACTTCATGGTCATCTTTGAAGAATACTTTGAAAATATTTTACAGAATTGTTTTAAAGCAATGCTAAAGTTTTCCTAAATTTTCTCTCTCAAAACAGCAGAACAATCATTAAATTATCTTTTAACTGATAGTCGATAGAATGACCAACACATTTTCTCACCACAAACTATCGTTTCCAAGCCTCTTCACCTCTCAAATCTGATTTGGATATCGATTGGCTTAGGCCCATGGTCACTGTGAGCTGCCATATTGGCAAGAGTATTGCACAGGCTGAAGCAGAAATGGTGGCACAGCAGCAAAAATTTTAGCTTACCAAAATTAATATGGCCACAGAAAGTTCCATGAAAGTCATTAAGGTTTAATACTCAAAAAGCAAATGAAAGAATATTCTTGATTTTTGCCTATTTCTAAACATTATCAACATTTTCAAAAGCACAAAAATGATGATTCAAGTACCTGTGAAATATTTGCAATAAAAAGTTTATCTTTGCACCAATTTGCAAGATCCTATAAGAATAAACTCTGGGATACTTATAATAATGGAAATATTTCATTTTCAATTCAACTTAAACTACAATTACAAATCTCACTATTACAAGGTAATTTGAAATTGGCTAGCCTGGTTTTACAAGAAAAAACTATAACAATCGTATAGTAAAAGGAAAAACTGAGAAAAATAAAACAACCAAAATTAAAACGGATGTAATTCCGGATTTGTCCATGGTTTATTTTTGCAACAAAATATGTAGTACGTAGTACGGATGGCAATGTTGGAAAGTTTAGAGATGAGATACCGTTTTTGTTGTATTGATGGAGAGAAAGTCACACATTTTGAAGAAGGAGATGCAGGAATTGCCAAAGATGCCAAGAGAGCTCATAGAAAGATTCACAAAAGAGACACATTTGAACTTTCGCTGTAAGTCAGATAGGAGAGGAGCATACTTGCTGTGTTTTCTTGTTGCATTTGTGTCAAGATTGGATTCAAAACCAACAGTAAGCTCTAAGATGTATAGGTAATTGTTGTTAGTCTTCAAGAGAAGATATGGGCGAAGGTTTTCTCCAGTTATGATTGATGGTGAAAGATAGCCAGGTATATCAGCGTAGATGGTAGATTCATTAACAGCTTTAAAAGACGTAGCTAGAAAGTTTAAGATAGAGTTATGACGCCAGGTGTATCGGCCTTGTTCCAGGTATGTTTTGCAGCCAGCAACAACGTGAAGGAGGGTTTCTGGCAGAAAACAGAAAGAACAGTCAGAAGTCTGGCTCAAGTTCCACTTATATATAATAATAATATAATAATAATAATAATGATAATAATGATAATAATAATAATAATCTACCATATTTATACAGGATAGCCTTTTCAGTAAAGATAATACTGCTATCACTAAGGGTCCTGTTATGCTTATGCTTTGGTGTCTAGAACTGTTCATTTACGTCACTATTATTGGATAATATTCTAAACTCATTTTGGAACTGCAATGGACCTATTGACAGCAGCGGCTTGTGATTTATTGCATCAGAATTCAATCAACAAAGTGTGTCATAAATCGTCAATCCCATCTGTTCCAACCAATTGCGATATTGGTAAGAGAACAAATAATGCTGCAAATTGCTTGAAACACCATTTCGTCTTCTCATTGAATGAAAAAACCAAAGTTCCCGTGATAAACAGGTACACTTGAGCCTCAAAAGATTCAGCATAACAAAATGGCTTGAGATATGCCACTTTCCATCAGATGCAAGGGCAATAATGTCCAACTTGGCACTCCAACGACCAAATTTGAACTTGGAAATGTGTTTCTGAATCTATCATGTTATGTTTAACAGAACCTGTTACAAAACTTTTTGACAAAATCTTTGCGAGTTTCACAAAGGTTTAAAAGCTGTGAGACTGTCCAAAAGAACCTGGTTTTTACTTTTTAAAAAATAAATTTCTGCAACATTCAAATCAAAAGTGTTGCCAATAGTTTGAAGTTTCGTTTGATTGGTTTTGAACTATAAAACTCAAGAGTTGTGTTACAATAGTCTATTTATTTTAGTCTAAATAATCGCTTATAAGCAACTTAGAAAGTTTTATAAATGAAAAATATTTAGGTTAAACTTTTATTATAATGGTTATATAACTGGAGTGAAATCATCACATGAAATTAACTATTATGTTCCATATGACAACAGGAGTCTAGTCAGTGCATCACAAGACGGAAAGCTGATTGTTTGGGATTCCTACACAACAAACAAGGTATACTGGTCAATTAATTTACCCCATTAGCCTAGTTATAGCTTTGCTATTCTCAATTTAGGTCTGAAATTTAATGGTTTGAATGCCCCTATAACAAGAAATGAGATTCTGCTTTGCTAAGGTCATGAAATCACTTTTTAAAGAGAAGAGTTTCTCATCATCCAGGATACTTTGAGGATATCTGTATCCCATCTTTGTTCAGAATGGCCTACTTTCTGGCTTTTTCTCAGTTAATTCGCAAGATTCCCCACTTTGTTGTTTATTGTATGGCAAACAAACTGCAGGTGGCTGCAAAGAAAATACCCAAAAGTCTGATGGTGAGGGCGATCGCCTGCGTGAAACGAATAGGCCTGGGTATCTGGGGGAAATTCTGGTAGATGCTGTGACACAGGCATGTGGCTGCCAGGCTTCAAATGACTAAACCTAAGCCAGAAGTGTATCACTTTTGTGTTTTGTTTTTCGTTTCAGGTACATGCAATTCCTTTACGATCAAGCTGGGTGATGACCTGTGCCTATGCTCCATCAGGGAATTATGTTGCTTGTGGTATGTCATATCCTATGATATTTTCTTGTAAAGGGGCGGCTGCATTTGCCAGTTAACTTGTTATTATTCAAAAAATTACACAGAAATATTCTATGTAAATAGAGAAAGCTGTTAGGAAGCCGAAATAATATACTTGTATATTTATACATGAATTTATATCTATTTATGTTTCTAAGTTGCAGCTTTGAGTTTCATTCTTAATTTGATCAAACAATTGTTGCTTTATGTGTCCTGGATAGCATTCTCTCAGTGGGAAGTTACTATCCAAGCATACCTAGATTTTTCAATTTCTTGGATAGCCTTCACTTGACAGAAAGCCATGCTCTTCTAATGTGAGCCAATATGCTTCCATGTAGGTGGCCTGGACAATATATGCTCTATATACAGTTTAAAAACAAGGGAGGGGAATGTCAGAGTGAGCAGAGAGCTTCCTGGCCATACAGGTTTGCAAATTTCATTAAATGATTGATCAGTTTTTCTTTTTACAATGCTCGATAATATAAAATGTACAATATAGAATTTAAAAAATGAAAATGAAGTTGGCCCATAGACATACGAAAAATTATTATGGGCTTGCTTTATGATAATAGTACTTGATAAATGTCCTAACTTTTTAGGTTAGTTTTTTTTGTTTAAAATGCTTTTGCATTGTACAAATTGTGACTCTTTCACCTAAAATTTGGATCTAGAATAGATTTCCGGATATTTTACCTCGATTCATTCACCTAAGCGGAAGCTGTAAAGGTTTTTGTTAAGATAGATTGAACTCCAAATACAAACAAGATCGAACTCAAAGTATTTTGTAGAACGGTACTTTGATCTTGTAATTGCTGAACAGAAATGCTTGAATTTTCTTTGTAATTAGTTCTTGATTATAATGAATTTAGCGTATTAAGCATAATATACCAATTTTATACATCAAGGGTACTTGTCATGCTGCAGATTCTTGGATGACAGCCAGATACTTACAAGCTCTGGAGACACAACTTGGCAAGTTTTTTTAACTACTTGAAGCCTTTTTGTCCGTATTCTTTCATGCCCTCTAAACACGTCTTATTTAGATGTATTGGGTCTTCACCTTTCCATTTTTGTTGCATTTAGAAGGTCTTTAGTGTCAGACTTTGAGGTGTTTACTATTTTTACTGAACAGCTCCCTGTGGGACATTGAAACAGGCCAGCAACTCACTTCTTTTCTTGGTCATACTGGTGATGTCATGAGCTTGTCCTTGTGCAATGATGGTGGTAGAACATTTGTCTCAGGTGCATGTGATGCTTCAGCAAAGGTACACTAATTGTTTTTTAGGCACATTATACATTTATATCATTTATATCATGCTTAAAACAACATTCTGATGAATGCGTTGAGTTATCTTTTCGATTCTTTGTTATTACTGATGCAAACGTTTTGCTTGAAGGTTTGGGACATTCGTGATGGTATGTGCAAGCAAACTTTCACTGGACATGAGTCTGATATCAATGCTGTAGCGGTACGTATTAATTAGCCAGGCAGAAACTGGTATCATCTTCACTGCAACTGCAGATTTACAAAGTTTAAACTTGTGTTGTAAACCTTTTAAATCTTTATTTTATTTACCAATTTTAAGTTGCACATCCTCGTCAGTCATCTTGAGGCTGCTTTTTTTAACCTGCGTTACAAAATATATGATGAAATGAAATAAAATGGCACAGAAATGTTTGAGGGTTAGCATCGCATTTTCAAAGGAAAGCATTTCTTTTTTGGCAGTACAGAACTTGAAAATGGCTTTGAAAAAAGCAAACATTTTACAACATATTGGCTAAAAGCTTTTTCTTCTGACACTCCTCAGAGCATAAAACGTCAGAATCATTTTTCATCGTGTTTTGTCGGACCCTTATTTTGAGGTTTTATGCTCTGAGTAGTGTCAGACGAAAAAGCTTTTAGCCAATATGTTGTAGAATGTTTGCTTTTTTCAAAGCCATTTGAAAGAATTTCTACTAGCAGTACCCAACTGCCGCATTAATTACCGATGTTTTTGTTCTTCAATTATTGTGCTTCATTTCTTTGTTTGGATAATTTTGGGCTCTGAGAGTTTAGAAATGTTTTTCTTTCAGTACTTTCCTAATGGAATGGCCTTTGGCACTGGTTCAGATGATGCCACTTGTCGTCTATTTGACATCAGATCTGATCAGGTACATGTTCCAAGTTTAGCTTTCTGTGTCCTTAGTGTCCTTAGAATTATCATACAAATTTTTTCATATCTTTCTGGTAAGTTATATTTCATCGCAAATTCTCATTCCATTTTGATGGTTTCCATTCAATATTTTAACTGTTAACTTCTCTTAATTATAGGAATTGTGTGTGTATTCGCACGATAATATTATATGTGGAATAACTTCAGTGGCCTTCTCAAAAAGTGGGCGCTTGCTGTTGGCTGGCTATGATGATTTTAACTGCAATGTGTGGGATACGTTGAAAGGAGACCGTGCTGGGGTTCTTGCTGGTCATGATAATCGTGTGAGTTGTCTTGGAGTTACCGACGATGGCATGGCGGTTGCAACTGGTAGTTGGGATAGTTTCTTGCGGGTTTGGAACTGATAGACTGACCATTAAAAACAGTGAAATGAAATTGAAAATGGAGAAACACTTGATTTAAGTGCTTTGTAAACAACGAAACTGTCCAGACCAAGCGTGTGATCTGGCTGGCAAAACAATGCCACTTTCTTGCTCAAATTACTAGTGCAATGTTGAATCATCGTGTATCTGGGCTGACTTAGAACAATTTTCTTTCATTTAATTGCATTTGTTAGTATGACATCGGCCGTCTCACATGCTTACATACAACTTTTATGATTAACCTGTTAATTAGATATCTATTCGACCTTTGCTCAATAGTAAATTAGCATGATTATGTATCTTAAAGACTCTACGCAAATATTGGCAAGTTGAATTTGTTGAAGTTTTAGTTTTGGTGTTATTCCAATCCATGTAAATCCCAAGTTAACTGAATGACTAAGTACCATTTGCCCAAGCAACAGCTGAAGTTAACGTAGACTCCACCCTGATTCTAGTTTCAATTGGCATGGCGTCGCCATTTACAGAGGCACTTCTCTCGCTGCTGCAACCATTCCAGCTCTCCATCCTTTAACGCTCTCGGTGCATTCTACATGTCACGTTTCCTTTTTTCTAAGCCCCAGACCTCTCCTTGAAGCGTTGCCAAAACTTAATGGGTTTGCCTCGTCGTTTCTGGGGTTTCAGTTTTCTCTGTAAGTAATTCAGTGGATGATTTATCACATTCAAGCAATCTGAGCCTTTTATTACCGGAATTCCAATATAGTCATAGCGAAATCCCGGTATGTTATTTCTGGAGAACGAGTGGCATATGCAGCTTTTTATCGAATGAAGGCTGCATCGCGTGTACCATTGGCAAATGTTCATCAATCAGCTGTATGTCAGCCATTGAAGAGATTTTAAGATTTGATATTGCCATTATGTAAGATATGATGTCGATAAAAGGACTATTGTTAATTAACTTTCTTCAGTGTATTGTCGTGTCTTATATATGCGTACATTCTTCTCAGCACAGTTTATGCCTAGAGGCCTGGGTTTAGCTACTGAATGCTTTGTCTTGTCCCTTTCAAATGTAGGGACCCATATGCAACGACGATGCCTGGTACGTGATACGAGCTTACAATTGTACAACATGATTTGGGGGTTAAAAGAAAACAGTAGCAAGAATGTTAGGGATTTTTTGTAAAAAAATAAAGAAACGAGCTTATCACGGTTCATTCATTTTTTATATCAAACATCTTAACCCAAACACGAACGACTAACTTGAGGTTAAAAGTGCCGCAATCGTGAAGTGCTCCTTAGATGCTCGTTACTAGAAAAGGGCAAATATTAGCGAAAGAATCACAGGATTATAAGAATAAAATTTAAATTTGGATTTGAAAAATTTTCACTTCAAAATGTTTGCTACATAGGGACTGCTTTAAAAAAATAGTGGGATTTTTGCTGTTTTCTTACTGTTTTTGATTTACTATGAAATTAGTTTTAAAAGACGCTGGTTTATAAAGCCTAAGTTGCATGTTCTGCGAAAGAAAAAAATCAGTGTTCTTTCATGCCCTCTCCCATCACCAAATTCTTTCTAAAAAATGTTAAAAAAATACTTACACTTTTACAGAATTCAGCAAGAAAATCAATCGCGCTAATCTTCTTTGACAATTACTGAGCGTTTTTAGCGGCCCGCCCACTAGCACCTGTGTCAGGAGTGTGAGTAAAAGCGCGTAGGAGCGAGAGAGATTTTTTCGCTGAATTCTGTAGAAATGCAAGTGTTTTCTGAACATTTCTTTCAGGAAGAATTTTGTGCTGGGAGAGGGCGTCGTTCTTGCAACCTCTACAAGGGAGCATTCCACAGTCTCCTTTGTGCGTAAGTTTAGTTTGTGTGGGACCCACGTGTCTGCAAGAGGACACGTTTTCTGTGTTGGGGTGATTCTATGAGGGGGAGTTTCTGTTGGGGGTTTCTTTGGGTAGGGGTTTGAACTAATTTTAATTCTGAAAAAAAATCGTTTCTTATGAAAAAAGGATTTTTGACACGGGTTCATTTCTGATAATGAAGGCTAAAGGCTGAGAAATATCGTCAAAATGTTCCAACGATTTATTCTTTTAAAAAACAGATCAACTCACGTGTATATCTGGCTTTGATGAGATCACGACATTTAAGATTAATAGATGTCGGGGAAAAAATTTGTAGGCTTAGGAAAATTGCATAAACATTCTGAATATTTTCTTGTAAACGGGGCCATGATAGCAAAAGGAAGAAAGGCTTTAGAAAAAAAAGGCTTTAGAAAATTTATCGAATTGGCATGGATAGAAATATAGCTTCTTCTTTACCTGCCTTACGAAGTACTGTCAGATCTTCAATTAGCTGTTTTTATAAGATCTTCAAACACAATTTTTGAACAAAAAAAAACAAAACTTACTTTATTTGCACCATGCAGTGGGGAAGGACATAGTCATCTGGTCCCGACTGTAGATGGTGCATTCAACAGAATTACAATAGTCAATAAAAAGTTTGTCTCACATTAGATGTCGGAAGAAATCGGTCATAAAGATAAGTTCTGAACTGTCATTAGACAGTCCAGAATGCCCAAAAATGTTGAAGGAAAATTCCAGGAATATCTAATGTGTGACAAACTTTACTCTAGCCTTCCAGTTGACAAAATGAATGATATTGTTGCCTCCAAAATCAACTTGTTCGCAATATTGTTGAACCGTGGATGACCAAAAAGGAGTAGTTCACATGGGGCCTCAGTGTTAAGATTATCAAGCTCAAGTCCTGGGATTTCTGAAAGCTGATCAAAGAGATCGTTACGCATCGCATGATCAAAGAGACCGTCATACATGGGGCAATTCAGGAGAAAATGCTCATTGTCCTCAATGCCTGTATTGCACGTGCAGATGGGACTCAAAGATTCAAAGTTGTGCCGAAACTTGTGGTCGCTTAGGGGACTGAATCTAACCCGGAGCATAGTTAAGCATCTCACAACATGTGTGTCGCAAATTCCAAAAAATGGTTTCTTATCTGGTCTTATTTTTGCGAGCAGCTTGCGTTTAAATTCACCTAACGTATTTGACTCACGAACATCTTTTGCTAACGCATTCCATTCAAGGAGCACATTCTGGAAACATGTCTTTGAAAAGCGAGCAGTTCTGCAGACAGCTGCATCGTATTCATTTACGTTTCTGAGAGAATACAGAACTTCACGAGCAGCAGGAATTTCATCAAACAGATACGCCGGTTGGCGATTTTTACGCAAGTTAAAGAGATGGCACAGCCGCCTAAACCACCTTCTATGATACAAATCCTCCCATCCTAGTTCATCATAGAGCCTTTGCCTACTTGTACCTCTCCATGAACCAGTTATAGCAAGAGCTGCAGAGTACTGTGTTTGTTCGAGTCTTTTTGTGACATCAAGGGATCAAGGGTCATGTGTGGATCAAACATAATCTTCGCAAATTATTGGGGGCATTGCCCCTGCTGCCCCCCAGTTTCCACGGGCCTGTCATCCACGATCAATAGCAAAGAGAACAATAGATCAGGAATGTTATGTCAAAAGTGAGGTCATTTTCACTAGAGCGAAGCTAGCTGTTTCACGGAAAAACTGGCATGCTTTCGATAGTACAGGAAACAGTATGGTGCTATAATTCCTAGTCTAAGTTTGCATTATGTTTTTATGGTGAATCGGGGTGAATCATCAGATATGCCATGATCATTACATAATCCACTAATCAAAAACTTTCCCAAGAAAATTCAGACTTGAATTTTCCTCCCCTTTTTTATTCTTTTTGGCAATAATGACTTCTTCTAAAGCAATCTTTTTTCTGAGGGGTGCAGGGTGAAAGTTTTTTGTTTTTTTGTAATGAATTTCCATTTGCAAATATCCTGAAATCGTCAATGTGTTGATTCATAGCATTGGTGCTTGACATGTGGCACTGATAATTGTCTAGACGTGAGATGCAAATAGGCACCTCATCTCCCTTTCTGAAATGTGTGGGGTATGTGCGTCCTCTTCCTCATACCATTCAATACATCATTAATTTTTTTGGTTATGTTTTTTATGCTAGAATCACAAAAAGTCAAAACGTGTCGAAACATTTTGCTTTCTTCAAGCTCATATAAATGTTCCTATTTGAAGAAATATTCGCTGTCCAACAGTCTCATTTGTTACACAAGAGTTTCAAACTGGCAGCCACGTAGCTGCAGGGGGGCACGGGGGCTGGGGGCTATGCACCCAAAATGAAAATTTTGACAACAACTTGCCCCCTCTGGCTACAGTTTTTCCAAATGTTATTTTGAAAAGTTGGCATAATTATAATTCCGTTAGCTTGATTTAGTCTTAATATATATGTCTGTTTTATATCTGTTTTCCTGTTTTTGCTCGAGTTTGCCCACTTTAGCCGACATCTACAGCTACGTGGTTGCAAACTTGCCGAACTCTTTGCAAGCAGAAAACATTTTTCTAACCCAGAATCTTTTCTTCCTGTATATCTTGCCTTGAAGTAGCCAATTTTTCCTCTCGCAAAAGTGCAATTAGCATCAAAGTCAACCTTGGATCTCTAACTGGCCTTTATCAGCAGCCATATACCCAAACAAACGTTGTAATTTTGGCGATCAAATAATGTTTTTCGTATCGGGAATCATCCCCGACCATCGGGGATCATCGCCGACGAATTACGATATATGAAAACCAGGCTTAATAAAGAACAGCTGAGTAAAGAACCAATTATCATTTTTCCGAAACTAAATTAAATTTTGGTTATTTCTTATTACAGAGACACGATCAAATAAGATATTGGTGGAAGAAAAATTCAAAAAATACGTAGATTCTTCTGAGCCTATAGCTTTACTTTTCTGAAGAATATCGTCCTCTTTGATAACGCGTTATTCTTCTGCAAAATGATGTTTTTCTTAAAACTTACATAAATTTTGGTTCCTTCTAATCGCAGAAAAGGTATTAAAAAAGTTATTTGAGGAAGAAAAATTTTAAAAAACTTGGCAGTTTCTCAAAGCTGCAAAACTGCTACAAAAGAGAGTGGTAAAAGTCATTGCCTTCGAACATTTCACTGCACCCTCCACTCCTATCTTTTCAAATTTTAAGATTTTGAAGTTTGAAGGTCTCTTCCAGTTAAAATTGCTTTGCTTGGTTTATTATTCTGTCAATAAGAACTCACCGAGCTGCTTTCACAACTTCTTTGAAAGCCACAAAAAATGAAATTTTCTTAATACGAAAAAATACTTTGCAATATGGTATCAGGTCTTTCCTATAATATCCCAGTAGATATTAAAGATCATTGTCTGTTGTCAGTTTTCCTCAAAACCTTAAAACCTTTTTATTCAGCAAGAACTATCAAATTTGATTCTGAAGCAAAATTTATTGTTTTTTCATACATTCAAATGATTAATGACATTTAAAAACCACCTAAGAAAAGGGGATGCTCTCCCCTCAATAAGTTTACATACTGAGAGAGCTCCTCCTAAAGAAATTCTCCTACAAACAACATCTTATGTAATCGTTATTTATGGTCATTAATTATTTTTATTTTGTTCTCCTTCTATGTTATTATTTTTAATGTAGAATAATAAGATACTCCATGTAGAGGAATTTTAGAATATAAAAACTTAACTGAACTAAGCCCTACTTTTTTGTCGAAATCGATCCCTTTAAAAATACCGTTATTCTTCAAAAAACCAACCTTTTGTCCGAAAATAAAATAAATTTTGGTTTCTTTCTAATCACAAAGAATCTGTAAAACTAGTTTTTGGAACAACAAAATTAAAAAATACTCGGTAATTTTGCAAACCTATAGTCTTACTTTTTTATTGAAAATCATCCCCCCCCCCCTCTAAAAGTCCATCATTTGTAAGTAAAATGTCGTTTTCCCCTATATTAAGCATTTATTAGTTTTTAGTCAAAACGAAAGGGATAAACTGGTCTTTAGTGCAGAAAAAATTCCAAAAATTTGATGATTTTGTAAGCGGTATAGCTTTACTTATTTATCAAGAATTGCACCCTCCAAAATTCCGTCATTCATCAGGAAAAACAACGTTTTCCCTGAAACTAAATTAAAACTTAGTTCTTTGTTATCACAGGGAAACTAGTTTTTAGAGGAAACAAGTTTGAAAAAATTCGGTGAATTAGCTAACTGTAATTCTTGAAGGAAACCAAAATTGGGAGATTTTTGTAAGCCTATAGCCTTACCTTTTAACGAAAATCGCCGCCTCTTAATTTCTATCATTCGTAAAAAATTATGACATTTTCCTAAAAACTAAATTAATATTTAGTTTCTTTCAATCATAGAGAAGAGAATAAGCTAATTTTTAAAGAAAAAAAATCAAAAGAATCGGTGATTTCTGTAAGCCTGTAGTCTAGCTTTTTTATCGAAAATCTTTCCCTCTAGAATTCCTTCGTTCCTCAGAAAAAACCAACGTTTTCCTCGAAACTAAATTAAAATTTGATTTTTCAAGTGAACAGAAGAAAATAAGCTAGTGTTTATGGGAAAAAATTTGAAAGATTTTTGTTATTTTTGTAAATTTCTAGCATTTTCTTTTTTATCGAGAATCGCTCCTAGCCGTGTTTCCTCAGAAGAAAACGAAATTTTCCTCGAAACTAAAGAAATATTGCCGTTTTAAAATTTCAAAGAATAGGATTAGCTTGTTTTTAGGGAAAAAAATTTCGACTAATTTCGGTGAATTTTGTAAGCCTATAGCCTTCCATTTTTATCGAAAATTGCCGCCCCTTAAGTTCCATCGTATATAAGAAAAAATGACTTTTTTCCTGAATCTAACTTAATATTTAGCTCTTTTCAATCAGAGAGAAGAGAATAAGCAAGAGGAAAAAACTTCATTAAAATCTTTGATCTCTGTAAGCTTATAGCCCAACTTTGTTATCGAATATCATCTTCTCCAAAACTTTATCACTCTCCGGAAAATCCACGTTTTCCTCGAAAACAAAATATATTTCAGCGCTTTTTTAGCTTTTTGACAAAAAAGATTATAGGTTAGCTTGCATTGGGAAATAATTTCGAAAAACTTGGAGATTTTTGAAAGCTTATAGCCTTACTGTTTTCATCGAAAATGCCCCCTCTAAAAAGCTTCATTCCTCAAGAAAGACAACATTTTCCCTGGGACTAATTTAATATTTACTGTTTCCAATTTCAGCGAAGAGAATAAGCTAGTTTTTAGAAGAAGAAAAATTCGAAAAAGTTTGATGTTATTTGTAAACACATAGCCTTTTTTTATCGAAAATGGTCCCCTCAAAAAATCTGTCATTTCTCGGGAAATGTGACATTTTCCTCGAAACTAAATTATTATTTACTTTTTTTCAATTTCAGCAAAGAGAATATGCTAGTTTTTAGAAGTATAAAAAATCGAAAAAGTTTGGTGATATTTGTAAGCCTATAGCTGTAGTACTGTAATTCGCTGTAGTACTGTAAGCAGATAAAGGCCATCTCGACCTAGACACTTGAATTGCAAAATGAAAAAAATAAAAAAAAAAGCTTTACTTTTTTCTCGAAAATGGCCCCCGCCAAACCGACGTTGGCATTATTGTGAGGTGGGAAGGAAAAGCAGTTTCACAATTTTTGTGGACGATTTCAGGTTAATACTACTACTCTGTTTAAATGGAGTTCACATTTAGTGAGAGGCATTTCATGATTCAAAGTATCAAAAGTCTTTGTAATTCTTTGAAGAAACGATTTAGTATCTAAAGTGTCATACGTAGCACGGAAAACAAATCGCATATTGTATAGGATATTTTGTTGTTCCGAGTGATCATAAAGATGAGTGTACAGTACTTTCTCCTTTATTCAGCTAAATACAGAAAAAAGGAAAATTGGTCTGTAATTTGAATCTGTTTGAAGATAGCCCTTTTATGAACGGATGAATGAATTTTCCTGGCTGAATTTTTTTCAATAAAGATTCCGGACTCAAAAAATAATATCTGACCATGGAGATGGTAAATGTGAAGATAAAACTTTGAATAATTGTATTTGAAACACTATGGGAACTCATAGATTTTCCATTAAGTATATATTCATTTCTAAGACCAAGATAGTTCATCTCCAAGGGAGATTTTCTAGTTCTTGGTATACTTTTTGCTACGTTTCCAGCTACATTTACAAAATATCACTACTGCCTTAGATGATGGGGAATTTGAATCACAGAGAAAGACTTGGCACAGAGCAGACATTCATAGCATACTATGAAGCAGAACTTGTTCACAGTCACTAACATAGAACAAGAGATGGGGAGGGATGTATTATTACCCCTTCTGAACAACAATATTAAATATTTGCATAAATTCTAGCCTCTATCTCAGTTTACACGTATTGTAAGTTAGGCCTGGTTATATGTGTTCTCGCCGTAAACATTAATAAACTTTGAAGTCCTATTTCGTCTTATATAGGGCCTATTAAATCAAGCTTTAATGAAAAACCACAGATTAAACATGAAAAAAAACAGAACACTATATCAAAAGGTAAGTACAACATACATATTCAAATTATTTTGAAAACAAAGTAACAAAGTGAAATGTCCATTTTAATAGCACTGTGTCCGTCTAAGAATTTTGTGCCAACGAAGAGAAAAACCATTTAGCTACGTTAATAAAAACATCTCCTTCTGTTTCAACTTGACTAAGTGGATGCGAGTCTTCTGGATACCAGTGCATTCTGCAAAAAAAATTGATAGAATACAACCGGCATATATGGACCAATCACAAAATTTTGCAGACTTATTTTCCAAAACTTGTAAAGATTCCACTAAAATTGCATATAAAACTTATAAAGCGAGATTCATGATAAAAAACATTTATAGCTGTAACTAAATAAAAGCATTTTAATTTACATCGAAAAAACAATTTTCATGAAAAACATAAACCTTTGCAAGCCTGGCCTGCCTCTGTGCACTTTGTCGAAATATCTTGCATACACGTTTTTTATAAGAGACCGGTTTATAAGAAACCTTGTACTAAAGCCCCAAAAATTTAAGAAACTTTCAAAACTAAATCAATAATCTTAAGAAACTACGAATAAAATAAGATGATTTTCTGTTCTGAGCCGGAAAATAATACGTCAACAATCCATTTTCGCTTGATTTAAATTTGCTAATACATTTATATTTAGAGTAACACAGGATGTCGAGTCTACTTGTAATAGTAGGTGGGTTTCCAATAACTTTGCCATGAAATACTTTTACAAAATTCTTTTCAGTTTTTCAGTCAATCTCCAGCAAGAAGTCTTCGTGTTTCTCGTGAAGTTTTACTTCATGGCGAATAGAAAGAAGCAAGGCTCAATTAAAAGCTAAAAGAACAGAGCCTTGTTGAAGAACAGAGCGAAGACTATATAAGGTTGAATGACATAAATGGAGTAGACATGATTTTGCTCAATAATTGACGTTTATTCTTGGGCCTAATGGTATACAATTTTATGTATTATTATCACTTTATAGGCTGTTCCCGTATTTACAACAATTTAAGCACACCGCACTGGGTGTCTCGATAAAAAGTACCCCTGTTCCCATAAGAATAATGAACAAGAGATACGATATCAAATCTTACTGTTGTGTCATAAACTTTGATACAATTAATATGCGAGAGAAAGCGCAAAATTTGATGTTAAATGCTTTTCTAAAAAATAAGAAACTTTTAAGGAACTTTTAGTACTAGAAACTGGTGAAAAATTAAGAAACTTTTGGTACTAGGACCCAAGCTAGGTTTCTTATAAGTAACGTGTACAGAACAATCTCTATTGGGCTTTCGTTAGACCGGTAATAGACTACTGAGTACAAGAACTCGATTAGACCTAAGAGAGGTGTCTTAAGGAGCCCTTAAGCGTTAAGATAGTGTTCCATATTCCAAGGGGATAATATTGTAGACAGGGCCCGCGCCAGAAATTTGAAAGTGGGGGGGGGGGCGCATTTACTGCAACTTTCAAACTACTTGCTTCGCAAAAAATTGGGAGGGCCATCGCCACCCCGGCCCCCCTCTGGCGCGGGTCTTGATAGAGAGACTTACTTTGCAACTTTCTTCAACGCTTTCAGCACTCGATATAAGCTTCTCCCTTGATGAGGGGGCACTCTTGAATCTTTTCCACCAATTAAAAGGAGAACTGGACATCTTATCTAAAGCAGAAAAAGAGTAAATAACAGACCACGCAAAATGCAATAAAGATTTAAATAAAACTAGCAATATGAAAAAAGTGCAAGAAAATACTTTATCTGCATTCAAAATTGGAGATTTGGCCAGCATCGCGCCATAGAAGTCTTTATTTGGCAAAATATCTTGGGTGTATTTGATTCCAGATTCAACATAACACCTAAAGCAAAGGCAAAAAGATAGCAAATTAAAGCATCTTTAATGTAACGAATAAATAATAATAATAAAAAAATTACTATATTCATACGGATAAAATGTTTTTACACTTTTTGAATGCGCCTTTTAATTTTACTCTGCTGCCTTCCAAGCAAATAGCAGTGTATAAGGGTAAGGGCATCTTTTCTGAATCCGTATGCTTTGAGTTTTTCTATCAGAATTTCACGATTAAGGCAATAAAATACATTGGAAAGCTCCACTTCAATTCCTTCAGCATATCCATTTTTATCTAGAGATGACTTGCATCTCAAAAGAAGTCTTATAAGTGCCTGTTGTATATTGAAGCCTTCCCCACAGGTACGTGAATATTTGAATAAAAAGAGATCAGAGAAAGAGTCTCGAATCGCTTTTTCATCACACGCTCATAAACCTTGGGTTTCAAAGAATCTAGCTTCTGAAAGACAGCTGTAGTATTGCCCTTTTTTAATTGAGAAGAAAGTATCGTTGAAAATATTATTTATAAAATAGTTGAAAAAGGATTTTGTAATACACAATATACAACATCAGAACATTAACTATTAATGTTTTTCTTCCTTATTTTAATTAGGTGCTACTGTACAGATGATTATTTGACACTTCAACATGCAATTAAATATCTTCTCATTTGATGTTCGCATTTTTGAGAAATTGTCTATGGATTAAGTCATTTGTGTTCTCATGATTCTTGGTAATAGTCCATACTCCAAATTTATACAGGAATATAACCTCCTTGTGGCTTTGAACACTTTTCATATTACTTCCTTTCATTCTTTCTATATCGTAGTTAGACGCCGGCTGTTTTTAGGCATCTGTTGCACCATGTTTTAGCTATAGTCATTTTCAAGCAGACTTCCAAGTCATTTAAATTCTACCATTTGTCTTAATCTTCCTTTACCATTTCCTACGCATCTTCTCCCTTACTTTTGCGTTGGTGATAATCTGATGCTTATAATCAAACATTAATCGAACTTCTCTTTTGAGATCTTTTATTCTGTTCACACAATTTTATTGTGTTAAATTCTTGCATTGTGTCTGTTTCTGCCCGTTATCTGGAACATTTGTTGTTTTGAAACATTTTTATCTTCCTTTAAGGAGACATGCCCGTTATCTCGATTTTTTTATTTTCTGCTAAACTGTCATATCCTAACTTTATGCGTAGCAGATAACAGTTGGAGCTTTTTTGCTGACAAAGAAAAAAACGTTGAAAAAAGCAATCATTTGAGTAAACTAAAGCTTTTCGTCTGACACTCTTCAGAGTCTAAAACGTCAGAATATAGATCGAAAACTCTGCGCTAGGAAATATAAATACCCAATTGTGGGTCGAAATAGGCCAATCAAACTGTTGAGGTTGCCCAATCAGTTACATGTCTTATTTTAAACATTCGTTATCTCGAAAATCCTTCCGTGAAAATTCAAGAAACAGACTTTATGAGGAGATAGCGGCAGTGACTAACCATTCACAAGAAGGTAAGTTGTAATTGAAACAAATCTACTTAAAAAGAGGAAAATTTAACAGACAATATTTAAGAAAAAAAACAAGAAAATTGCAATTGAAATATCTCTACAAACCAGTCTGGAATATCAGTTTCCTCGACCATTGCTAAAATGAATAGCGGAACATTAAACAATGCATTATAAAGATATAAAGCAGTTAAGCGGTTCATTGAACTAAGCTGAATGCAAAAGAGGTTACATAGAAAAATGTTTCATAAAAAGATGCACAGTACATAAACAACTTTTCAGGCTGATGACACATGTAGGGTAAATTACATACCTGCTATGTTTATAACTGGGTTCCTCAACGAACAAGCCCTATAAAAGTCCTGAAAAATAGGCATCTTTTATACTGATGAATTAAACAGAAGTTTCCTGATAGTTGAATCAAGTGTAAACTTGAAGCTGCATCTTAGAACCTTTTTGCTCTATACACTAAAACGAGTACAGCTCTGCCTACACGACATCGAACACGTTATGACTGAGAGGCAAAACAGTAACTTTAATCAAATTCACATTAAATAAATGTCATAAATGCATCACAAAAATATTTCGATGTATCAAATATATTTTAATGCATTCAAAACAACTTACAGGAAACTTTGCGACAAGATGGCAGCCAAGAAAGCCACCATGGGAACCACCAAAGACAAATATCTTGTCTTCGTAGAATCGTCCCGTCTGAATTGCTGCGTTGGCAAATGCCTGATAGGAAATAATTGAAAAGAATACAGTAAGAGAAACAGTTATTATTTGAAATTGTCATTGGATAGCTGGTAACTCATGCCTTAAAAAAAAGACTGAACAAGAAACAGAAAAATACCTGAACATCTTCCACATCCTGGCAGCCAATTTTCCCGAGTAGTCCATTGAGAGAACTCTCTCCAAAGCCAGTTGACCCCCTGTAATTTACTGAAAAGTTTGTTCATAAGTTACAATGTTATTGAAAGAGCCTCGATACTGGCAATGTCGACAGTTACATTTAAATGGTGTTTCATGGCTGTTACTATTGTAAGATTAGGATATAAATGTTTGAAAAATATTGCGAGTAACGAAGGAACAAGTAAAGGTGGAAATTGTTGCTACAATTATCCTAACCATTAGTTTCTCCTCGTAACATGTTAGATTGAAGTGCGAGGAAAGATTTTTTGTGATTGACTTAACAAAATTTTGCATAATGATCTTTTCAATATACGGCCAGAAGCGTTGAATATCGCTCTTTATGGAAAAATACCAGCAGTAGCACAAATATACAGTATGATATATATAGGAAGACCAAAGAAGCATTAAAGGCTGTCCAGCATGAGCATACAGATCGTCTGCAAAACATCCTAACCTCCCAAGGATCTTTATTATCAAATCTCTTTAACCAGAATCTTCCACAAATAAACAAACTTTGGTCCAAGGTGCAAAGTAGCATGCCTCAGAATATTTTCAATTTCACCATAAGGTACCTGAACAATACCCTTGCCACACAGAAAAAATTTTTAACTTTGGTTGTTTTTTTTCTCAGTTTTTCCTTTTACCTTACGATTGTTATAGTTCTTTCTTGTAAAACCAGGCTAGCCAATTGCAAATTACCTTGTAATAGTGAGATTTGTAATTGTAGTTTAGGTTTAATTGAAAATGAAATGTTTCCATTATTTATTATTATTATTATATTTATTATTATTATTATTTACCCCAGAGCACTGGTTTCAGTTTGCAGACGATGCTGCAGTCATTACAAACGGGGAGAAAGAAAACCAGCTACTCTTAAACTGCTTTACAAGATGGAGTCAATGGTCTAACATGATTATAAGAGTAGACAAATGCACAACCTTTGGTATTAAAAAATTCTCAACACGCTCCCTACAATATCATAGGAGTGTAATAAAACTCCAAGTCAGTGTCCCAAACCATTGAAAAAGTCAGTCATGTGTCAAAAATGCAAAATTAGCTCCTTTCACACGCACAAAATAAACATTTGTCCGGAGCATTTTCTTAAAGGTTTCTATAGAGTAACACAATACGTGCTGATAACGTGTCACTTGTTACGTCAAAGATGATCGCCCACTCGTGAAGATTTTCGCCTTGAGTCTCAAGTTGTCGGAAGAATTGTCGTTTCTCAACTTAAAACGCCTGTAATTCAAAAACGGTAACGGTGATTTCAAAAATGTTTTCGATCCCGGAATCTGCTTCTCACAAACTACCGTTTTAGCCACACTTATTTCTTGCGTGTCAGTTCTCTTTTAAACAAAAGGCGATTAAAATTTAGCAAAAAGCACTTGTTACCAAGAAGGACAGCAAAACCTAGAGACACAAAAGTGGACTGGTAACTGTTGTAAGACGCAACTGCACATGAATGTGGTCCACCTAAAAAGAAGTGACGAAAATGAAGCACGTGATATCACGGCAACACACAAAAGAAAAAATTGTCGATTAGATACAATCTTGACTAAGGATGAACAGGCTGCACAAAGAGGGCCTAGGCATTAAAATTGGCCAAAAATTCCCTATTCCTTGCCACTTTGTTTCTCAATTTCCAGAAAATAAATAAAAACCAAGTCAGATACAGTCTACAGAATGCTAACATCTTTTTTGTAGCAAGGGATAAGAAATGTCCAGTAACTGGCAATGACGAAAAACGTTTTAAGTATTGAACAACGTATCACATCTTATAGGCTATGGTTACAACGTCGTCGGTCTAAACAGGCTCCTGGTAGCAAAATAACGATAATATGGTAGGCAAAAAAAAGTACACCAGAATAAAGATTAGAAATTTTGATTGTCGAAAACACGACATTTCGAGCATGTTCTGGTTACCAGGTGGATAGAAAAGAAACGAGCCGAGAAAAGAATGCGAGAAGGGACGCAACCGAAACGGAGAATAAAGGAAAGGGAGGAAAAAGCTCTGACGAAGTCATCGATGCATCTTCCGGTGAGGCAAGGAAAAGGGCCTTTATTGGATTCGTAGATATTCTTGGTGGCCAAAAAAAGGCATGCAATCTTTCTACGCAACACTAGTAGGCTTTAAAGCGATTCAAAGCATGGGACGACATTGTCATCAATCCAGCACAACACAGAGGTAAAATTATCTTACCGTGAGGCCATATGATAAGTGGCGATTTGCATTCAGGCGACGAATGAGATGGACTTATAAGAACAGATTCCATTTTGGTTTCTGAAAAAAATTTCCAAAAATTGTCACATAAATGGCACTTATCTAATTTTACTGCACCACAAACCTCACGCACAGGCTTGTAAAAGAAGCACAAACACTAGATAAGGCCCGTTGGAAGTGGCCATTTTAAATCGTAAATCTATTAATTGACATTTTTTCTGTCTCACAAGGAGATCATAAATAGATAGAAATTAACCGGTTAGATATAAAGTGTAGAACAAGAAGTAAAAGGGAATGTAGCAAGGAATTCAACGCAAGAAGAAAGACTTTCTTGTCTGTCCACAACAAATATTCCTGCCTTTTCCAAAGCCCAGTTTAAGCGATCCACCATTTCACCCAACACCCGCTCAACATTGACATTTCCGATGGCGGGTAAAGGTTGCCTAGTTAAAAAATGTTCGGTGGTAATTGAATTTTCTGGTAAAACCTTGATTGGTATGGACGAGCGTATCTCGGATATATCAATATTTTGGCGCCTATTTGTTCTTTGTTTTTGCTGTTTGTTGCTCAAATATCCCCTTCGCGGCTTAGATTTGCCCTCGCAGGAGTACGAATGCCTTACTGATTTAACAAAAGGGACTTTGGGAAATTCTAAGTCAACCCTGGGAAGCGCCTGGCCATCCTCTCTTCTTGATTCTGATAGTATGAAGCGACGAAGCGTAGTTACGAATGTTGGACAAAACATTGGGTTGTTTGAACACCTCAATATTTCTGCAAATTTGAAATAATTGCTGGGCGAGGGTTGGATCATTAATTTGGGCTTAACCTTCTCTAATTTCTCATTTATGTCTAACTTGTCACAACGTTGGTCTTTTTCAGGTACACGATTGTGTCTGGCTCTTTCTGACAGTTCACTTTACTTATTCCTGGCAACATTTAGCCGTACCTTCGCTGTTTCTTCAGATCCTATATTTACACTCTATATCAACAACGAATATTGAATTCACTGGGAATTACATTGCCTCCAATTTGTTTCCTGCAAACTATCATTTCTGTCAGTTGCACAGTCAAAACCCTGACCAGACTTCTTAGGGTCTTTTACCATCATTCTTAACGTGTGAAACGGTGTAGTTGTACAAGTTTGCACACTTAGCAGTTAAATGCAAGAGTCTTTGACTGGGACACTTTTTTCCAAATCTATTTTTACAAAGATACAGCGCTGTCATACTGTCGCACTGTCAAACAACTAAACTGAATATTTTAAAAAGGGAGGGTCAGCCCCGTGGTACATATCTGCTGACATTTGTCACACTTCTATCGATTTAAATTGCAAGGCAACAGGCTTTATAATAGCCTGATAACAGAAAACAGGGTCCAACATTATAAACACTGGTTTAGCAGCGCAGAAATATTTACAGCTGTATTGATTCATATTACAACTTCAAGAGGGCAGATATGATGAAACCATGAAGAGGATTCCAGGGCATGAAAAAGTTATGAAACAGATACAAAAAGAGTAACTGGGATACCTTGTAGATCGTCATAAAATTCAAGGGTGAGCATCTCCCACTTTACATAATCGTCCAAACGTCTGTTTGACTGTTGTTCTAGAAAAATAATTGAACTTTCTGTGGAGAGATAACAAAAATGAGAGAGAGAATCGAGATAGGTTTAGTATTTCTGTCAAAATTCTATTGCTAACTTGGCAAGTCTAGTGTGATGACGTCTTACAGAATATCTGGGAAAAATGGAAAGAGCTCAAGATGTTGATCAATTTTTTTATTTTCAAATAACTGAAGGAAGGTAGCCCTTCAGCAAATGCTGGTTTACAAGGGGCCCTCCATTTAATTTACAATATTAAAAATATAACGCCTGCACGACTCTAAAAGAAAAGCATTTTTGCCCATTTTTTGATGTTTTGTTAGGCAGTTATAATCTGTACTGGTATTGCGAAGAACCCACAAATGGCCTTTGGAATTCCTTCTAGATAAGTCCCATTAATATTCTGACGCTAGTTCATTAAGGGTCTTGTAAACTATAGTGTTAATTTCAGTATTAATCGAACTCTGAAGTGGTTGATGTCCAAGAGTATTTAACTGTGGTCTAACATCTACATCTTTTAACTGCAAAATATTTTAAATGCGAGGAACCAAAGAGCCAAACCAAAGTGCCAAACCAAACCAAAGAACCAAAGTTTGCTTATAAACGTGTAATCCAGTGTCCGGTTGTCTACTTCCGATGCTTGCGCAAATCTACGATGTTGATGTCGCAGTAATCTTCTACGTTTCCTCTTTCTTTGGAGAGGTTTTCGGTTTGCCGTAGCTTCTACTTTTAATACTTTTACAAAATTTGAGAATACCCATTAAATGATTTATTCCATTTGAAAATATTTGTAAGAAATCAAACACAAAACGCGTGAAAATAATAATTGTTTGATTGTCGTCATAATTAAAAATTTACCAATATTTACTTTATACCTTTTGGCATTCGAATCCAACAAACGGTTCCATCCAACGCAACTTTTCCTAGAACCTAATGAGCTTTCAGTCACAATGACAGACAAATATTTAGTGGTGATGAATTACAACAAAAATATTAAGAATGAGGCATGAAAGTAACTGCATCTGATGTTGTCACTTGGAGTTGCAATAGCATGGGAATTATCAGGTTAGTCACAGTATAAAATTGCATGTCTCTAACTTATAGCCTAGAACCGAGCTCTGCTTACAGGTGAAAAACTACAGAAACACTCTTTAAAAATGTATTGAGCTCCTTCTACACCCCATAAATCAGCAGGTTTATTGTGAATGTAAAACTTATTACCACAAAAATAAAACATCAAATTAAAAAAAACCTACGCTATAGTTGATACTTGAAAATATTTGCGAAAAAAATCCGTCATTCAGTTTTATTTAGCTGTTGCTAAACTTACAATAAATATCCGATGACTGCAGAAACTGAATTCACACCGTCGGAGAAAAACCAAACAATGGTAGATTAGCTAATAACAACACAACTATCAGTTGCACTTTACGAACAGTACTTGTAAGGAGTAATTCGAGTATTCTAGTTACTTTAAGAAAAGAAGAGAGGATCACATTCTGAACACTTATATCTAAAAAAGCAAAGGAAAAGCTTTTCGATAGGCAGCCAAATCAAGCTAGAAAATCAAGACATAAAAAACTTGCCAATTCATCAGAAACAACGGGAGATGAATACGAGGCCAAAATAAGATTTTTCTTTGTATCCAGCAATGACCAACATCCAGCTGAAAGTTAAAATTCATCGCTCATAGATCAAAGCAAAGTATTGCAACCGGTGTGTTTAAAAGGATGAATATATAAATATATATATATCATAGAGTTGAAGAAAATAAGACTACATGGTTTATCTCTACAAGCCTGTTTCGTGAGTAACTCACTCTTCAGGAGATGTTCCATGATATATCACGCTCTACGTGCTAACGTATTGAGCACTGTGCTACGGAAGTATCCAAAGACAAATTTCTAAATATATATGTATATATATACGAGAAAAACCTTCATTTGTTATTCGATGCAGCCGGGAGGATGATAAATGCAGCATTACCAATATCTAAAAAGAGAGCAATTGCACCGTAAGCATTACTAAACAATTCTTTCCATAGCAAGCAATCTTAAGAACAGCGTTGAAGCAGATGCATGATAAGAGTTCATTAGAAAAAAGACGAACAATTCGAAACGTTTACGTAAAAGTATTGTTCTTCAAAATCTATTTATATCTTTATACACACCCCTGACAAAAGTATTGCACCACCTCGAAGGAGGGGAATAGTACATTAATTACTAAAAGCTTTTGTTATAGAAATTAATTGTGTTGCTTGCATATTGAGTACCGGCCCCATTGAAGACTCCTCTATCACGCTTTAAATGGCGGAAGAGCCCAGGCATGAATACGTGGATGTTTGAAGTTAGTTTCATCAATCCTATGTTTAGCATGACCATATCAGTTTTTCATTAACAATAGAGCCGTGATTAAAGCGTATATATATTACAATCAGGTTGAAATTTATACATAGAGTTTTCTTAACGTTGTCAAAAATCAAATAAACTAAAGTACTGTGTACCTTGCTGGGGCTTATTGGGGAAAGTATTTTTGCTGAACGTCTCAAACCTGAATACTTCACTTAATGATTCTTTGGTTTTCGGACAACCATTTGAATCAAGATGTTTAAGGTCTTTCATACAAGGTCTATCATTTTCTATTTCTGGAAGACACTCATTCAAATTTTTCTGGAAGAATTTTGAGGTGAAAAACCTTGTTCAGCTTCAAGTTCCATGTCTTTTAGTGTCCCTAAGTGCTGTGAAGTAAAACAGACCAATTCCTTCCTCTCTAACATCAAATTTTGTTACACGTCCACTGTTCGTTTTCCTTGCTAAGAAACATTCTTGAAAAAACATTTTAAATTTCTCACAACTGTTATGTGTTATGCGGCTGCATCAAGGATCAACCCTAGGCGTATTGCTCTTCAATATTTACATGAACAATATTTTTCTGCCTTTGAACAAAAGCAACTTACGCAACTATGCAGATGACAACACAATTTGGCTGTCAAGTACTGATACGAACGAATTAACCATTCTTAATAAATGGTTTTGTGAAAACGTTTTGGTGCTCCATAGTGATAATGCAAGCTTATAACTTTTAAAGTCAACCGATCCAATTAAGAGGAATCTAAAACCAAAATAAATAGTTCAACTATCAAAGAAAGTAAAAATGCAAAAGTATTGGGGTTTTTTGTAAAGAAGGTCGGAAAAAGGTAAACCCTCTAGCCAAGATTGCTTCCTACATGGACAAATCTAAGCGAGATCTTTTAATTAAACCGTTCATTTGATCATAATTCAATTATTTGATTTCAATTATTGACCTCTTACTTGGATGATTTGCAGTAGGAAAAGTAATAGCCGGATAAACCAGAATCATGAAAGGGCAATGAGAATAGCTTAGGATGATTGTGAATCAAATTTTGAACAACTTTTAAGAGAAAACATAGTCAATAGAAAGGAGGACTGGTCTGGAAGCCTATTGTTCTAACTCTTTGTTCAAAGATTACGTGGTCACGTGCCAAACTGAGTGCAAGGAACTTTCCCGCGCTAAGTCAAAAGATAAGGATTCATAAGGAAAACCGTAAATTTATGTTCGAATATTGTTAGAATGAACCGTTGTTTTTTGTAACTATGCCTGGAGCGAATTGCTCATTTCAGGCTGTCACACTAACCGAGGAGAAAAGTACGAAGGGATCGCGATATTTCGAGTCTCACAGCGGAGTCTTCCCAACTATGTCGCTTGGCGAGAGGTTAACAAAGTAGTAAAACATACGTACATACGATAGTCAATAGAAAGGAGGAATTAACATACGAAAATAAAGTAGTTGAATCATACGTACATCTATAGAGTTTTTTTAACTATATTTTTATTTTTCAGCAATTGATTTGTCTGAAAATTTAATGATGTAACCATAAGTTTTTTAACTTCCCAACACAGAACTTTTTTCACTGAGGATGTTCTTGCAAAGTGGTTCTTAGATCATAAAAAAGTGGTTCTTAGATCAAATTGACACTTCAGTAATTTATTTTTACAAAAGTACTATTTTTCTGAATAAATTCCCACATTCTTGTAAATGACAACCTCTGATAAACACCCATCCTTTTTTATTTCATTATGAATTATTTTATTAATGCCAATTCTATGATCTAGTGACTGGAAATATAGTAGTAACAACTTATTTTGGAATACAATTCAGGGAAGGTTTTGAACATAAAAAAGATATCATGTATTTATGATACATAGACTAATTTATAAACAAGAACCATAAAATTGTGCATTTACACAGATACATATAATTGTGTGTGTTGGGAAAGCAGTTAATTCCATTTATCTGCCTGTTTGCTGTGGGAAAAAAGTAACTTGACTTTGATTTATCTTTGCACTTTGTTAAACACCTGTAATATCTTTGTCTGATGACTTCTTTATACCTTTGTGTAATCCTTTTACTCGTTTTCTCTCCAGTTGTGTTTTTGTTTTTGTTATAGAAAAGGCTCTCACTCGTAGGTATAATTTGATCATATTCTCCAGTAGGCTTAAACTTGTCTCCTTTTCCAAGATGTGTGCATCATACTCTTTGATGGTATTGAACAAACTTGTTATGTTAATGTGCTTCATTAATTTTTGCGTTATTTCTTGGCAGTTAATGGACACCACATGGCTCTGTGTTTCTCTTCTAAATTCTTCTTCAACAAGTTTGAATAACTCAATAACTTCTCTCTTAACTCCCCATAAACCACCTCTAGATTGGCATTGGATCAATCTCTGAGTGGTAATATCATCACTCCGGCAGGAATTCAGCAATAAAAGCACACCCTGGACAGCTTCAGATTTAGAATCAGTTTTTCTGTTATATTTTCTGACCAGTGAGTGAATTACATAGCCAGCTAGGTATTGCAGCCCATCAAATTCACGTTCTGAAATTGGCTTGACCACAACAGGTTGCTGAACAGGTTTCTTATAGAATGCTAATATTTTATCAGCAAGTTGTGATGCAAGAATAGTGCACACAGGCATTTCCAACTGGCTGAAATATTTTTTGGCATTTTTGACAATAAGAGAATAAAATGCAGAATAGAATTTTTCTGCATCTCCATTTCTTTTCAAGGACTGATAAATTTTCAGAATTTCTTCTTTCAAGGAATTGTTCACATCTTCTGTAACATAAGCAACTGCAATACTGCGGATTTCGTCAGGAAAACACTCATCTTTGCTTATATCTTCTTTTGCTTCTTCAATAAAAGATTTAATGTTCACACTATCGAAACTTATGGTATCTCCTTCAGTCTCTGTTCCTGTTATTTCAGTGTGTTTCAGATCCTGATGTTTTTTCAGCCCTCCTTTGCTTTTATAACTTTTTCCACAGTGGGAACAACATAAACTTTGAGTTTTTTCTGTCTGCCAAGAAAAAAAGATTGGCAGTTTAGACTATTGACAAAAATATTTATTTTAAATTTCAAATTAGATAAAAATATACTTTTATTTAAAAGAAAATAGGTGATAACAGAAAACAGTTTCAGGCACGAAGTGTTGTATCTCTTCCAATAAATACCCACCTGTTCATAGGGTGGTCTTTATTAGAAACATTGCATATATCTAGCGTTTCAAAAAATGAATAAATCTCTGGGTATTTATTGGGGGAAATAGATACAGTTTGTTCGTACTCGTAAAAAACGTCTACCCGAGGCCTAAAGTCTCCAGCGGCTGACTGGCTTGGACTTGCAATTGATGATAGATTTAAACATTTTGACAACTCTGTTTCAAAACAATCTAAATACATTTCAAGTACAAAATATAATTAATATGATAAACAAGCCAGAGAGGCATTCCAAATATTATCTTTGGAAACTAAACATCCAGTCTCATGGATGTATGTAAATAGGCCTATTGAAAATGAAAACGTAATAAATGTTAAAAAATGTTCTATGTTTCACCTGTTGAGGATCTTCAACCAATGCATCATCGCATTGCAGTTTGAATTCATCATCATCCATGTACTCGAACAAAAAATCGATTGTTACCCCACTCAAAAAGTCTTCTTCATTTGTGGTGTTTCCACTGTAGAACGCCATTTTAAAAAACAACTTGCACTCAGTTTGACCACGTGACTGGATTTTGTCCGATCGCCGAGTTTCTAAAGCGCAAACAAAGAAAACAAAAGAGAGAGAACAATAGGCTTCCAGACCAGTCCTCCTTTCTATTGACTATGGAGAAAAGAATAAAACAATGAATTCTCATAAGAAAAATTTATAATATTTTGCGATGGAA